>JAYMSK010000014.1:0-32629 GCA_036897215.1 Plantago sericea
TCTAGATCTTGGGAGAATGCCGCAATGAAATGAATGAGGGAAGCCTTCGGCTGACAGAAAGGAAAGCTAGATCTATAAGAAAAATCAGACTACACTGGCACCAAGATATAAGAATTAGTACGAGATTAATACTATAAAAGATGGTGGAGAACATGGGCGAACATTTCCGAATCCAATCCCCACTTATAATAATGCATTAAATGGGTACTAATCTCATGTATATTGTTCTCAAATACAGACCCACAGAGATCAAGACAACTCTCGAAATCCGTACCGGGAGGCACTGCCAGATTTTCTTTTTCTATTTTTTCTACCATGGCTTTCGCATATTCCCCTTTTAGGGTATCAGCGATACTTTCCACTACCTCTTGTTTCTTCGTAGCAAGAATGTCTGGCGTTAACCCTTCTTCCTCGTTTTTGGGGTAATTTAATACCATTTGATCGGGAAGTTTTGTTAACGCCAGACATTTTATGCCATGGGGTAATGTTACTGCAATAGTGGTGGTTATCACGACTATTGCGTAATTAAAGAGGATATTTTGAAGTTCCATAATAATAGCTATCTATATCTATCTAGAATCGATTCTAGATCTTGGGAGAATGCCGCAATGAAATGAATGAGGGAAGCCTTCGGCTGACAGAAAGGAAAGCTAGATCTATACAGACTACACTCTTCTATATACGTGATTTCGAACTTCTTTTTTTCCTGCCTTCGGTCCAGAAAAAACCCAATGAAAAATCTTGTAATATATATTTCTTTGTAAAATGAGCTCATTTGTATCAAAAAATTCGGGTTTTGGTGAATTTTTCGTTGATGTACAAGAATACCTGCTACAAAGTAATCGTAGAGCACCGGTCTAAAAGTCTTCATGCTGTAGGTTCGAGCTTTCTTGGGCCATTTATGAAGAGAAGTACTCCTGAATTGAATAAAGTAGAAGTGTACTATCGCGCACGAACTCCTGCGAATGACTGCCCGGAAAAGAAGTCAATCAAACAAAGAGGAAATGGACTTAGAGAGTACACTACCTTGGGGTCCTGTCTCTGCCTGGAGCTGGCTGGAAAGTAAAAAGAAATGGTTCGATTCCCTCTTACCTTAGGCCTAAGAAAAAAGGGCCCTCTTCCCCCTCCAGTCCATGAGGAAAAAGGAGTTCTTGATGTCTCGGCTCCAGGGAGAATGGCAGATTAGGAGGCTGTGGGTTAGCTCGACTCAAGGCTAAATCGCCCGGAGGGGAAGCGAGAGATTCCCGGCTCACTTTCAATAGTCAGACGAAAGGCAAAAACTTCTTTCTCAGGACCCTTGTACAAGGAAAATCCAAGATTGGGACTTTCAAGACGAAAAAAAAAAAGATTCCTTACTTTCCAAACAGGACAGAGGGAGCTTAGCCATGGGCATCGGCGGGGATTTATACCCCCGATGAAAGGGAAGAGTGATAGTTCAAGAAAGAATTAGGAGATGGATCTGAGTCTGAGAGTTCAAGCACGCAAAGTGGTCGTCCTAAGATTACTTCCCAGCTAGCAACCTCGGAATGGATTATTGCCGAAGCAAGAAGAGATAGGAGAGGGCATAACAACTTGCTTAGGAAAGGAATGGACCTGGGAGCTTATCAGCGGGCGCCGAATCCTGTTCAAGCTTCTCACTTGGCGAAGACACGTAATGGTAGTCCAATAGCTCACCGGACAGAGAATTGAAGCGTTTGTACTCACAGCAAAGGGAATGAAGCGTAAGTAGCTGTTTAAGGGACTGTGCAGATCTCATGAACCAGATTGCTGGCTAAACGCTGATGATTGGCCTGCTTTGTAGAGGCATTCGAAATGGTTTGGAATGGCAAGTGATGGGTTCTCTACTTAAATAAGGATTAAATATTTTCTTTCGATCTGACAAGGTACTCTAATTTGTTGGTCCGATCTTCCCGGATTGTTGAGATAGGATAAATCATGGGTTTTTACCAACGAGCAGATGGGACAGCTGCGGTTATACATCCTCGAATGGAGATGCATCGTCTTACCCGACAAAGAATAGTGATCAAAGTAGGTGCTTCTTTCGGCGAATGGTCAGCATAAGAATCTTCGGACAAGAAGAAGTGAGAGTGAGACTGGGATTCAAGAGATGACTAAACAGAGGAGAAATAAGAGAGTGAAAACTGCTAGATCCCCCTTATTACTACTTTTTTTTATAGGATTGTGGATAGATTGCTGAGGATCCAACAGCAAGCTTGACAACTAGGTGGTCTTACGAAACAAGGTGAAGCTTGCCAACAAGGGAATTTTCCGATCCGACAAGAAAATCATATAATATAAGATTTCGATGAATCCTAAGAAAACTGGAAAGATCTCTTTCGAATTAAAGTAGGTTTGCCTAAGCGAAGAATCTTTGTCCAAACACTACGTTCTAGTAGCGAGGCGACGTCAGAGACATCCTAGGAAGAAAAGAGGAAGAATCCATGTGCAGTGATAGGTTTTTTCATCTTTATTGACAAAGAAGTTCATTACTGGGCTCAGAAGGGAACTAGCAAATATAGACTTCGAAAGAAAGTCAAGGATCTGTCGGTCATTGAGCATGTCGATGCCATACCACAAGCAGCTCTCCGGTAGTTTGCTCACCAAGCTGCTCCCGTTCTCCATCTCTATCTCCAGTAATTGGGTGGTCGCACTCAATGAAAGGTGCACCGGAAAAAGAGTAATCCCGGAAATGACCCTTATTTTAATTTAAAGAATCGACTCCAATCGGGTCTTCTTGGGTCTCGATCCCCTTCCCAAGGAGCTAGTGTGTCGAGCAGTCAAAGACAATAAGGTATCCTCTGTCCCCCATAGTTAGTGAGTCTAGCCATAGGTATAGTTCTGGGTCAACGACGCAGTAGGCATCAACGAAAAGGACTGGTCACTCTTTATCCGAGACTAGGAAATCAGTCTCCATTAGTTGTTTAGTCAAGCCAAAGCGCAAAGTTTTTTGCGAAAGTTGAAACAACGATCTACGACTTAATTCTACGAAGTATTTATTGCTACCAATCTTTTTATTCTTATATATATACTAATACATCACATCCTTTATTTGAGCTATATTGAATGGAAAGGAAATGCTTCCTGCCTAGTAGGAATGCTTACTTGGCTAGCGAAAGGGATAACAGGAATGATAGATGCCTGATCTCATAATATTCTTATAATGGAGTTAGTTGATCTTCTGATAGAGAATGGACTCCTTGGTTGGATTTCCGGATGCTGAGGCTTCTACTTTCTACTGACACAGAGACTTCTGCTAGTATTCCTCTTAATTACTTAGTTCGGATCAATTCTAGTAATTCTGACCAAGAGACTTCCTCGTCGAAGCTTTTAAACGTGCTCTGCACTCGCCATGAAAGAATCGCTCACTCGATTCTTCTGCAGCTGCGTCGGACGCTGATGATAGGTATAGGGTTGTTGAATCTCCTTACTCATAATTCCTCTTTGTTAACTTACTATGTTGTTTTCGCTGCGCTAGGCTTTCCCTTACAGAATTCCATGACACATTAACCCTTTGGGTTGGTTTCCCAAGGTGGACCTTAGCACCACGTGGTGCGGAAAGAAAAATAAGAACTGGAGTCAAGGCCTCAGGGCAACCAAGTAGAGTCTTCGCGATCTAGAATTCTTCAATGCTTTCGATCTATTCGATCTACTAGTTAGCCTCCAAAAAGAAGGAAGATGTCCATTCCACCTACATATCCACTACATACCTCAAGCCTACCCGAAATTACCGACCTTCTTTAGTCAATGACCTTGTTTACCCCATTCAATTATTCCCACTTTCACTAGAACAAGAAAGGAAAGCAAGGGTGTAATAAATCTGATCTCAACCGTTTAGAGTTCCGTCGATCCCTGCTCGAAAAGAAAGACTTAAGAGTTTCTTTATCTACTTCTTTGCTTAGAAAAAGGACCGGATGCATACAATCCCTCTTATTCCTATTGTTCGTCTTCTTATTCGCCATAATGGTCCAAAGGGGTTCGCTCTTTGAGCTCGTCTTTTCACATGGTTCTGACGAAGAGCTTCCGACCAGACATGAAAGAAAAAGCAATGCTTCTTATTTTTTTTTTTCACCATTTCGGGGTTTGCACAGAAGTTTCCTTTCGGCAAAGGGTTTTCCCCTACATGCTTTCCATTCTTCTCTTTATCCATTTTTCTATATGAATAGGAAAGGATACTTTTGAAACGAGCTGAATCCCTTCTCAATGCCCTAAATAGCACCCTTGACTAAGCCTCATTTCGTATACCTCTTTAATATTTCATAGTCCTAGAACAGCTTTTATCTGATCTATCTCTATCCCGCTTATCTCAGAAAGAACCGTTTTAGTTGGATTCTTTTTCCTCTGTTTAGGCCTACCATGAAGATCAATAGCTAGCTGAGAATGTTTTTTTCGACCTCTAGTTCGAGCAGCAAACTAATGAGGAGCCATTTATAGGCGATCTGATCGATTAAGTAGCATATTGTTGTGCGCCTGGATAAGATCTAGAAAAATTATCTCCTGTTGAAGGATAATGAGCTAACTCTTTCCAATTCCTTGAACTTGGGATCTTTCTTTGGCTAGGGTTCTATATAAGAGATTCTTTAGCCCCACTTCTACGAGCTTTCACTGACCGGGCAAAAATAAAATTGGGTATAGACAAAGAAGTGTGCTATCAAGACGATTCTGACACGAAAGCAAGTTTTTCATTGGTGTCTGAAGCAAATCCACATGATGAATTTTATTTACTTGTTTGTTCATGACTCATCGAGAATCTTTTCATTATTATTATTTTGAGCAAGTGGAGTTCCCCGCGCTGCCTATTCTTCTTAAATAATTATTACCTTTGGACTCGCAAGTGTCTCGAAATCGAATAATGGGGTTTGATTTAGGCCTATGACTAGTTTTCGTAATTAATAAAATGTGTAGAGTTGGCATCGACGGCGCCTTGTGTTTAAATCTCACCTTCGTGGAATAGTTTAGAACTCACGTCCCTATTTCCATTCATTTTTTCTTAATTCTTCTTCCCCAGACCTTCATAAAACCATTCTGTCCTGTGATCTACTAAATACTAAATAGCATATAAAATATAGTTGTTATGACATTAGTAGAACTCAAAGACCAAAAAGGGAGACAAAAGAAGTCCACTGGGGTACCGATCAGAACTAAAACTTCTAGGCAAGTTCTTCTCTTCTAGACAAGCAGGACCAGAGGACTGATACGGATCTGAACGGGGCGAATTCTCCGAACTCTGCCTTTTGAGACTGACAAGTCCCTTTCCTTGTTGCCTACTTTGTAGCTAATCCCGAGTCTCCTACGCTAAGCAACATTGAGGACTTGAAAGAGCGAGGATACCTTGTTGTTGGATCTGAAGCTCACTACCAAGATTTCACCATTCTGGATCTTG
This sequence comes from Plantago sericea, assembly GCA_036897215.1. Taxonomy (NCBI): domain Eukaryota; kingdom Viridiplantae; phylum Streptophyta; class Magnoliopsida; order Lamiales; family Plantaginaceae; genus Plantago; species Plantago sericea. The sequence continues at coordinate 5,381 of JAYMSK010000014.1, forward strand.
TCAAATAGCAGAAAGGAATAAAAAGGCAGAAGTTGGGGAAAAATATTTCCTTGATTTGAAAGAATTCTATCTATGCTTAAGACATGCGAAAAAGAAAGAGAAGATTGGCCGTAAATAATGTATAGACTCGAGCATATGTTTGTATGTTTATAGAACAATAGAACAGGACGGGTGAAACTTTGTACTGTGAGCTCGCGTTGTTTTCTAGAAACCTCGACACCGCAACCAGTGAGTGTGAAAGACTACTTAATTGGTTTTGTACTTAATTTAATTGGGGATGGAATTGAGAAGAAGGGACCTATTGTAACCAGTTTTGACAGAAGGGGTGAAAGAGGGCTGTGCGCTATATCTTTGATTTGAGAGTTAGTTAAACGACTAGGACTATTCCCGAGCTCCCTAGCTTGCCTAATATACTTCTAACTGATGCTCTATTGCTTATACATATTCTTATACTGAATAAATTTACTACTTCTGTTTTCCGCTGAAGCCTTCCTAATGGTATTTCCCGCTTGGATACAATTCTTCTTATTCGTAGTCTTAGTCTTATTCTTCGCCATAAGGGGCATAAGGGGTTCGTTCTCTGAACTCGTCTTTTCCACAATGACACGGTTCTGAGGAATCTTTGTTAAGAAAAAGCAGTGATCCTTTTGCTGCTCTGTGACCTTCCTTCTTTTGTTTGAGTATTATCCACTTTACAGGAGTGTGATTGGTGTAGATTCTATAACTATTGCTGGATAAGGACCTAGACAGAATAGGAAAAATAGAAAGATCCTGATGTGTTCAGTCTCGCTAAAAAATCCGCCCCTTTGCACTTAGGAAGCCGACCCATCAAGAGAAGTCAACTTTCAGAATCCTCTTCCACCAAGTCACCAGGGTAGCCGTCCTTGCTCCCGAAGTAGCCCTTTAGTCCTCCTCCATTTCTTAACTCTAACAGAGACACTCCTAAGCCGCTTAATAATATGACTGACCGCGTCTTTACTACAACAGAAAGTACATTGTCTATCAGCTCTTCGATTAGTTCGGATCATTGAATAGTCAAGAATGGGTCTTGATCAAAGCCGGTTTGTTATACGAATGATTCTAAGCAACTCTTCTCCATCTCTTTTCATAGTTCGATTCATCTTTTTTCCTTAACCCCATACTAATTTCTTACCTACGAGATTTCTCGGTTGCCTCTGAGACCGCCTTCTTTCATAGGTGCAAAATAGGTTGTCATCCCATCAGCTGAGCTTTGTGACCTTTACTTTACATAATTGTGAGCTGCCACTTATCCTGTACTAGACAGCTAGAGTAGATGAAGACCTTTAACTCTGAGTTTGACTCTTCTCCTTGCCTATTGAACTTCTTGGTCAAGGAATGAAAAAGCTGACCTCAACGAATCCTCTTCCATCAAGTCAAGCACCCATTTTTCTATGCTGAATACAAATGCAATCCTGACTCAACGGACATTGCTCTAACCTAGACGAATCCAAAAGCTTATTTCTACTCTTGGCCTATGATAAGGAAAGATGTCAATTTAAAGTAAAACGATTGTGGCGAGCTGACTTCTCGTTGAAGAGAAAGTGGTTAACCGAAATGGGTAAGAAGCTCTGCAGGGATGTCTCCCTCCTATCAACCTATAAAGTGAAAGGAAGAACATGAACGGCGGTCAGTGGGAGTGGTGAAGACAAACGGACATAGGAGACCTATGCATAAGATCTATTCGATTGACAAGGACAGAGAGATGCGTGCTGAGCTAAAACCAAACTACTTTCTGCACGCGCCTCATTCTTTTCTTCTTAGTATCGCTACGAACAGACTAAAGTCGGATCTTAACTTTCTCATCCCTGGGCGCTCTTAGCTCACTTCTAGTAAGCTAAGGACTTAAGCGAGACGCCTATACAGACATTTGAGCCTCTTCGTACTGGGCTCTGCTATCGACACTCACTCAGTAGTTGAGGTTCCTTGTCCATATCGTTCTCTTGGACTTGATGGGTAGAGCTCGCCGAAAGGGGCATCATTTTCCACAAAGAAAGGAGATCCAAGGTCGTATAAAAGAAGGTATTCTTCTTCTTCGAAAGCATCTAATGCGGTCTGCTTACTCTCCTATGGAAACATGATTAACCGCTATAATGAAGACTATGAACGGAATTTTATAGGTATAGAGCTATTTACATCTGACTCAGGATCAGATTCCCCCGCACACAGCAAAAAGCCTCTCGGTTAGTTAAATGTAGTAGTCTTTCTAGTGGACCCGTGTGGCTAGAACAAAAAAAGCAAAAGGATGCATTTTCTCCCCCAAAAGAGAAATTCTAAAATATATCAATGGATCAAGGAATTGCCTGGGGTCAACGAGTAGATTGGAGATCTGACAAATTGGAAATCCTGTATTTTACATATCCATACGATTGAGTCCTTCTAATCATCTTCCGTGGTGTATGCGATAGTTCTGATATTTTTCATCTATTTATTATTCTTATTTACCGCTTCTTAGTGAAATGACTTCTCAATGGCTAAGGTGAACACGCTTACTTGGGGAACTTTACCGAAAGCACTCTTACGCATATCAATTTGTTGCAACGCTATTTTACTGGTATTATGAACTTGCAGTGGCCTATATGGACGCATACGCTACCTCTTCACGCTTTTGCTCTATACACTTCTTGGGTTGCTTTCCTTAGAATCCTACGAGCCACCATAACACTATCATTATCATTCATTTCCTTTTGACCACATATAATCCTTGTTGCTTGCATAATGAGATCCATACTCGTGGGACTGATAACTTCGTCCTTTGGACTCTCACGATCGAATCGTAGAACACCATTCTAGAGCAGAAAAGTCAGACTTTTCTTTAGTTGATGATGTTTTTGGTTAGTTGAATGTTACATAACTCCTTTTTGTATAATCATTTGGTTGTCATCGCTGCGCTAGGCTTTTGCTTTCAGTCTCTCATTCCTTGTTTGGGGTGCCATGACACAGCAACCCTCGGGTTGGGTTTTCCAAGGTGGACCTTATCACCACGTGGCTCGGTTTTCTTCAAGAATAGTAAGTAGGGGAATTTCTTCTTCTTCTACGGGGGTTGGAGACTCAAGAATTGTTGCATAAAGGTCTCCTTATGAGAGCTCCGCTTTTCCAGGATTAAGGCTGTGTATAATTTGTGACAATTGCCAAGGAGACAGTAGCTTTTCTTTCTTCCTTCTTACCTCCTTACCGCAAGCATTCCACTAGTTCTAGTTAGAAAATCTTATTTTAGAAGAGAAACTTTCCTCATTTCTCTTCTTTCTCCGGATTCTTCTTTTTCTTTCCAAAGTCTTTCGGTGCCCGTGTAAATAGAGATCTTGCGCCTATTGGAGTATGAAGGGTACTTATAAGATCTGTGGGAAGCTCTTCTTTCCTTTGGGTATAGTTCTTAGTCAAGGATTTTTATTTTTGACTAGCCCGTTCTCCAGGACTTGGGCATGAGTATTACTCTAACTCATCAGTATTGGCAAAGTCCGAATCTAGGAACTGAGCTTTAAAGAGGAAAAGGGCTAGACTGTGTGCAGCTTTTGCAGATCGGATCTTACTTCCACTAAGGAAGACCAATAGGGCCTGAAGAGTACTCACTTCGATCAGATGTGAAAGACGGGGCCCTGCAGCTATGTCATGATGATTTCTTGACCTATTTTTTCTCCCACTGGTTGCATTGAGGAGATCTAAAGAGGTAGATGAAGAAACTTCATTATAGAAAGAGATGCTTAAGTAAATTACTCTCGAATGGTATGATCTTGAACTCTTAAATGGTAGTAAAGTCTTTGTTGCTAATGAGACTCTGAATAAAACTTTCCTTGAAAACCCCGAAACAAAAGAGTGTAGCATAGGACGCCAAATAAAGACAGGGAGCCCCTCCAATTCCAAATGATACGGATTTTATTGGTATTTACAATCCATTTATTTAGTAAAACTTTAACAAAGCGAATAAGCTCAGGAAAGACTTTTCAAATTATTATTCTTATTTTTAGGCGAGAGAAAAGAAAAAAGAGATCTTTATGACCGAAGAAGAAAATACTATTATTTATTATACAATGATTATACAATGGAGCCTTTTATCAGTATAGTAAAATTACATAAAAAAGAAAATAGAGTAAGTTCAGAGAAAGATCACTCTTGTTTCCAAGAAAAATAATTTTGTAAATAATTAAATGCGACATCGCAAATGAATAAAAGACTAGGTCGTGTGTGCTAGCTGCTTTATTTAGGACCAATAGTCTAGCTCCCCAGGCTTTTCGCGCAAATAAAAAAGTAGATAGATAAAGGCACTGACTCTAACAGATAATAAGAAAGAATAGGAAAGAAACAAGAAAGACAGCAGATAGAACAAGAAAACAATGACTTTTGAAAGAAAGAAAACCTTCTAAGAACTCCAGAGAGAGAATGGAATAAAAAAAGAAGAATAGAAAAGGTAAAGAAAAAGCAAGCAGGATTTGAAAGATTTTTTATACCGGGTTTCCGCCTGATGCGAGGTAAGTTGGTCTCTAAGTATTGTAGACGTAGACGCAAGCCCTGCCCGATAGCCTCAAGTTTATGCGATCCAGAGTAGCTAAGATCCAGCATTTGTGTGCAAGAAGAAGAAGGGTGAAAGAAAGCCTGTGGTGTGGTTTCGGACATGGGTCACCCTTTTTGGGGTTCGAGTTTCAGTTGTTTCAAAGGAAAAACTGCAGGAAGGAATGGTTGTCCGAAAAGACAAGTAGCTCTATTATTAGATCTTATTAGGCATTCGAAACAATACTAAAATACAACAAAAGATGATTCAGCAAAAGATGCCCTACCCCCTCTGAGTAACTTCCGCCCAAAGCTCCTTCCAGACATGCTCCGCTGCTCTCCACTACAATGTCGATTCAGTAAATCATTGTTTTTTCATGGGCATTGGTTTTGACCCTATCCGGGATATGAGTTACTATATGGTGGAATGCTTTCTTTCGATCGCGGCATTGATGTCCTCAGAAAAATACTGCATAAATTTCTTGCCCTCAATCGGCAAAATGAAACTACGGTTTTGAGCTTTTATCTACAACGAGGTAGGGGGTGACTGTGAAAAAGTCTACTAAATCTGTTATTGAGGGGGTAAGCTCAGCAAAAGAAGCATAGATGGTAATTCCCGACGGTGCAAACCGATGAAGCGGTGGACATAATAAATTAGTGCAAGTGATGTCGACCCTACTTTTTTTGCCATTGGTAGTGCTGTGCTTCTAGGGCGATGGATATTCTACAAGGACTTCGTTCGCAACGAGATCTATGATTGATTGTACGAAAAAAAGCTAAAGAAGGAAGGGGAGAATGACTCTCCAAGCCTCACTGTCAAGGGCTTGGTCCGCTCATTCATACTATGTGAAGTAAACTTCCCTCGTATCACATCCTATCCATAGCGTATCAGATCCCAAAGTTATTGGAATTAAAAGCTAGCACAAAGAGTCTCTTATCCCAGAAAGAAATAGAAAAGGAGCGAAGATGGAGAATCAACAACATGGAACTTATTCACATGAGGATTTGATGCTTATTGGTCTTTACAACCTGTTGCTCAACTCGGACTAGGCTTGCACTCCACAGGCAAGAAAAACTAGCTTTTTTGATTTCTGCTTTATAGCCTGCTAGTAAGCACTTCGGATCCACTCCGTTTCCATAAAACTTCGAGAACCTGCTCAGTTTACTGAGATGATAACAATTCCATTCCATCCAACATTTACTTTTTATCCCTCTTTGCTTTTCTTTTAGTGTTTTCTGAGCTACCTATCTATTCCCTATCTCTAATCTACCTCTATATATATATCTAGGAATGCTTGTATTTTTTCTCTAAGTGTAAATACCCTTCTCTAGTTCAGACCCTCTCCTCCCTTCTTTTTGTTGGACTTGCTTTTTCCCTTCGGTTCCTCTTTTCTCGTCCAGCTTCCAGCCTCACCGAAGGCTTTCGATGCCCTTCTTTGCCTGCATTCTTCTGTGGACGGATCCGGGGGGCTTATAGAGAGATGGGGCTCTGAGCTCCTAAACGATTTCTCTTTTCCTTAAATCCTTTTGTCGAGAGAGATATATTTAAATTCTTGACTCATCACTTGCAGACAAGATTGAAAAGTTTTCGTATACTCTGGCTGTACAGTAAAAAAAAGTAGTAGCTTACGTAAGGCAAGGCAGAAGTTCACAAAGCTCTAGTAGGAGGTTTGGATCCGTACCGTGCTTGATTGGGAGTCGATATTAGAGCTCTAGCGGTTCAACAAGAAAGGAAAGAGGCAGGAGCTGTTAAAATTTTCAGTAGAAGACAAAGTCGATGTAAAGCAGCTTAAGGTCTAAAGAAATAACCAAGAATCAGATTTAACTAACATTCTTTTTTGATCTTCTATTTTATATTATCTTTGATGCATCTACTTACTTAATTTCAGGTAGTATCGATTGTCTTGTTGGACTCTAGATATGATTCCCGCTGGACTATGGGGGCTTAGAGGCTTGCTTGAATGGACTGGTTAGAAGGCTTGACACCTGACTGAGTGCTCGCCTGCAACCTGTTCTACTTGCATAGTTATAATCTCTGTCTGGGTCGCTGTTCCCACTCGTTTCGTACTCGCTATCACTTCCTTGCTCTTGAACGTGGCTTCGATACCCGTTGGTAGTTGGGCTCGAACTTCCGTCCCTAAGGTACTGGTTTCCATAGCTGTCTTATTAGCGTTCTTTATTATCATTTTGCTCGGAATTGTGGTATTCTGAATCGTACTGGACTGACTCATTTGGGGTGGACGACTGTTCTGATGGAGCTGACTGCGACTTGTTTGACCCATCACTTTCAGGAAGGCCTGGGCTGTTCTGAGCAGCGGGCAGGGGATGGAATGGACATGGTTGGTTTCTTTTCATATAGAGAAATGCCAAAAGGATTCTTTAGAAGAGTTTCAACCTCTTTCTTAATAGAAAATATCGATAGAAGTTTAGCATAATGAAGGGGGTTAAACTATCGTTTTCGTGTATGCAACTATAGGCTTTACTTTGGTTTTGAGAAGGCAGCGTAAACTACTTCGGGACTTACTTTACCAATTCGATATGCTTGGGTATCCATAAATCAATACCGTTGCCGTGGAATCTGATCCATAAACGAATAGTTAAAGCTCTCTAAATAAGTGTTCCAGTTTTATTTACAATAAATCGAATTATCAAATCATCTGGAATAGTTTTAGTCATAGTTGGGACATAAGCAAAAAGCCAGCGTGTCGGAGGTTCAAATCGTATTTACCACATTTCCATTGATTGATACAGATTTTACTATGGGGAAAGGAGTCGCTAGTGGCTATAGTTCATTAGTGCATTTCGAATCGCTAAACTGGAGGATCCACCAGCCTTACTTGACTAAGAAAGTCACTAGGATTAGAAGGATTAGAAAGGTTAGGAAAAGCCTTTATCTCAAAAAATTTCCACCGTAGAGGGCGGTTAGCAGGTCCTTGTTGAGCGTAGGTGAGTCTAGTCTATAGGGCGCTATCTTCAATAAGAACGAAGGCTCTCTTATTCATTCCGAAAGACGGCAATGCTGTCTCTAAATTGAGTATTTGTATGGTCAGGAGGTGATACCGCCTCCCATAAAGATGAACCATTTAAATCTCATCTATTTTTTTTCGATATCTTATGAACTCATCCAAAACGGGAGAAAATGGTACGCCTTTGGGTTGGTCTACGTATGTAAGGAACGGATGGTATTCTTATTTTAGTCATTCAAAGAGACTCATGCACTTCCAGTTTTTAGAACAAGGGCTCTCCTACCTATTTAAGTAGTTTGGCATTTATCAACTATAAAATCCCAACAGCTGCCTCTCCTGTAAGTGTAGTGCACAGTGATGGTCCCACTTCCCTAACAAAAATGGAAAGAAGAAATATAGCTACCCGATAGGTAGTAATTCAAGCTGCGCTTAGAAATCCTCGTTAAGAAATTGAGATGAACCACGAAGCATCGTGTAGCTCCATGTGCAAGATAAGAATGGCGCTAGGAAGAAGAGGAAAAAGAGACAGAGAAGTCGCTCACCTGGGCTGGGCTCCAACATCCTGCTAAGAGAAACTCTCTCATTAGATCACAAGTGATCCCTGCTCCATGAGTGTGTTCTAGCTCTCGTTTTTGTCTATATAACTATAGGTAGAGGACCTTTAGGGGCTCGACTGGTAAGGAGAGGAATAGATTCTTCGATGGCAGCCATCAACCGAGGACTCCATCCTAAATTTTAATTGACTGAATAAACCATTCTCAAAGATCTCATGTGGTTGGAAGAATTACGTATGTAATAACTCACCAGCTAAGAGATAGATTGACCTAAAACCTCGAATCGCTCGATCCAAGAAAAACTAAAATAAGCATGACACCTTGGAGGTCGCCTCAAGAGACCAAGTCCCCAAAGCTTTATAGGTCTACAAGGACTTGAACCTACCAATAGATTAGGGTTTTAATCTAAGTCTACTAAGTCTGTTGGTTACTATTATACTTAATCACTTCAATGAATGATCCCCGCCGGTTATTCTGAATTTGCATTTATGAGAAGGTTCTGTTTTTACTTTGAATACGACTTTCCGAGTTGGTTTTCTCCAACATTTCTTCTTTCTACGGGGTCTCTAATCGAATCTTTGTCCGACTTTCAATTTCAATACTGTCTTTTCGTGATTGTGGGATCTGATGGATAAGGCTAAGTGAATGAATGATATTATTAGGTCTTTGTTGCTTCGGCGTATGATAAGAATCTGACCAAGTCTTTCTATTCCTTCTTTCATCCCCGTCCTTGATATAGGACTAGACACTTTCCCTATCTTAGGGTTAACGCCTGCCAGTAAGTCATTTGCGAAGTTTTTTACTTTCCCGAAAAGAAGATGAATTAGGAGGTTGTGAGGAGTAAAATATATCTATTTAAGAACAGGTCTTTTGGCACAGAAAAGAGGAGGGAAGGTCGGACCATGAGGGAAAGATGGATGACCAATTCACTGATATTCATTCACTAACAGAGGTTCGCTGACAAACTAACAAAGATTAAAAAGTTTCGTCGGATCATGGAGCAAGAAGATAGCAGATGGAGCAAGAAGAAAAAGAGGCAGGATCGTGCACGAGCAGATGGGATGGGTTTGAACCTACGACTTTACGACGGAATGACTGACCCGCTGCTACTCACTAACAAAGGTTCAAGATTTCATGAGCAAATGGAGAAAAGATTGCATGAATAGTGAATTTAAAGCTCTCTGATCTTGTGATCGGTTCTATCTTTGGAAATGGAAAGCGGTATTTACAGGTTCGGATGGATGTAAAATAACTGCACCATCACAACCTTCGTTGTTACACTCGTATTGCAACATGCTTCAATCCACGAATTAGTTAGGTCGTTAGTCCGGCCCTATGTCCCCCTTAAGTTGCTCTTTTTTATTGTTTATTAAGGCATTCCTGGAGTAGCTATATTTATTCAGCACAATATAAATTTAAGTAAAGCGGCTTAAAGCCTCTCTTCGAAGGACCGGGGGAAATAGGTACTACTTATTTAACTCAAAGGATCTAAGGACGTCCTCCTCTTCCAGAAACTCAATTAAGCGTAGATAAAATAGCTGGGATGCTCCTACGGTTAGTCGTTTTGCACCAAAGAAAATAGATAGCTTTCACCAAGACGTAAAATATTGTTAGAAAAATAGATAAGTCCGAGATAGGCTTTATTGCATTCTTCCCCAGGACTTGTGTCGATGTTTTCATTTGGATTTAATCAATGAAAAACCAATTTAGTTGCAACCGGCGTATTAGAAATCTACTCGTTTTACTTCGACTCCGAAATATTCCTTGGATTTATGTGATCGGAAAAATGGAGGAGAAGGCAGTTCACTTAACAGATCTTGGGAATCTTGTACACTCCCCTCTGTCTTTTTGGATCTTTCTCCATACGGATTTCATACTTGGCAGATCCACCCCTACGCTCAACCGTCCTAACTCCACTAACCGGCAAAATACGACTCCTAAGCAGAGCACCTCTTGGTCAATAGCTTCATTAGCTCCCCAATCCTAAAAAAATACCTCGTGGATTCCATTAATAGAGACCCACTCATTGAGCTAAAAGCCGCGAAATCGACAGTATATAGGTTTCGAAGTACGAGTCTATAGCATTAGAATTGATCTCTGAATAAGCCCCTGTAGAGCGACAGGCACGAGTGAGCAACAAACAGACAGAATCGTCAACAACTATATGAAGTCGGCTTTTCGTTATTCTGGTCAGGTCAACACTTCCCAGGCCATTCCGGCGAGTCCTTGGGTCACAGAACCTAGTTCAAAGCGTAGAATTATGCCGAGGTGATACCGACACGAGACGATGGCAGCAGTTTCATATACAGGAACTTGGACTTTATATGATGGATTATCGAAATGCCGACCTATCGATATACCTATCTATCTAGGAACCGTGTCTATTTATTTTATTACCAAGATCAGGGATAAGAGCGAAATAAAGACAATACTTCCTAAAGATCCCAATGGGGCCTTCCTGGTGAGGTGAGAGGAATCGAAGCTATCGCATCCCTTTTGTTTCTTTATTTGATTTTCTGAAATGCCTTTATTGGAGAGTCTTTCTACCGTCTTGTCATCCCGAATCCAAGGATTGGACGCGCGTCGAAACGTAGTTCTTTTTCGGGGCGGAGAAGTGTCTCCTATCGCTTGCTCGCCAAGTAAATGAGAGTGGAAAACAAAGCGTAATTCCGTGTAAATTCACGAAATCCAGCATCGAGCACTTTTTGCAACTAAAGCGACCTATAAGAAAGGAATGCACCTAATCATCTAGCTATTAAATAGAAATAATTCTACATTAAGTCATTTCATATATTATTTATTTAGTTGATCAGAGACTCTCTTGGAAAAACTCCTATTTAGCTGTCCAGTCAATGATGGAATCTCCGATTCACCGTCGGTTGTAAATTCTTCTTCTTGTTGGATCGTCCAGACCTAGATTCGAAGCGTTTATTCAAAAAATATCTTATCGGGATTTCACGCTCCTTTAATAAGGCCTTACCCCCTATGCTGGTCATGTTAGTCCATTCCATCTTAGTCCTCCGTTCGAAAACAAGCCATACCACCCCGTCCCATTCTCCCAGAGCCCTCAGTGGTACTGCCTATTTTACGTGTTTTTCTCTCGTCGACGTCCATAAATAAGAATGAATCTCAGACACTATAATGACCTTGCGCCAGCTTTCCATTTCCATGCTTACCGGCGCAAACGGCTGCTCTCTTACGACGATTCCACTGGCTCCTCGCCCCCCCGCCGACTTCCGGACACAGTCCCTGACCGACTCTTGTTCTTATCCGAATCCCTCTTCCTATCCCCGACAGGTTTCATACGCAGAATCTCGTTCTTCTACTTCGCCGATACCTTGCTTCCACGCATCGGTCCCCGCTTGGAGGAAGGAAGTCCCCAAGTTCTTTTTGTTCGTAGACTACATGCCAACAGATAGGCGCCACCAGATTTCATCCTATCCTAGAATACCCATTTAGAGACCCAGCCCTTGGACTATCTTCCCTTAATCCTTCTTTAGCGATCTAGGATACTCCTTCGCCTTCGGCCCTCCTGCTTCTGTCGCACGTGAAAGTTTGTCGACTCAAGCTACCCGGACTTCCAAGGGCAGAGGAAATGGACAGAATCAGAGGTTCACTCAATTCACTGTGAATGCATTTACAGTGACGTTCTTCCCTCCTTGGCAGAGGACCTACCCCGATCCCTCTCCTCACAAACCTGCCCCATGCAGGGCGCTACCCTAGCTTTTCCGACCTAAAAAAGGGGTCCTTCCTATGTTAATTGTGGTTTTTAACTCTAGATGGTCCGTCTATAACTAAGGACAGGGCCTAGGACTCTCGGGCGCTCCGCCCTTCCTTTATGCGTGTCCCTTCCCTGCGGCTCCACAAGGTTCTCTATGCTGATTCCATCTCTCGGATAGGACTCACCCTCGACGAATCTATGGACGACCTGCCAGCACTGCCGGCTTTATTCCACATGCCAGCCGGACTTCCCTGACATCTTTTGCCAGCCAGATTTCCCTACTTGAGCTACTGCCAGTGCCCGACTTACGGAAAAAGTCCCGCCACCTTTCTCCATCCCGGCCATCCCTCCATCTATCCCACGAGAACCTAATCCACTCAACGGGCTGCCGAAGCACCTAAAAGGGCCCTTCTTCCTATACCGATCCAGAGTCCTTCGCCCGGCACAAGTTCCGCTTTCTCCCCAAAATCGAAGGCGTACTTCTAATTCCAAAGACAAAGCAGATGCACTTTGAGGGATCTTTGAAACAATGCTAACTCATTATCGCATTAAATGCTCCCATCAGGACCCCTGGATTAGACAGAACCTAAGTTCGTGTAGTTGCCGAGCCTATTCCCTACCACCTACTCCTTCCTACCCAGCTATACCGACCATAAGGGCATCCCACTCCATCAGACGGCATCCTATCCCCGAGGGACCATTGGGCGATCTGGCCTTACGCGTCTCCCGAACCTCCCCCTTTTTTTGTGAGCCTTCTTTCTTAGATTCCAGGGACTGAGTCTATCTTATCGATGACAGATTTGACTCTACATCCAGGAATGACTCGATTCCATCTTTCTTCGAAACTCTATTACCTAATTCTGTCTTGTGGACTTCCTTGGGATTTGCGCTCCTAGAGTTATTCGATCGATTTCGGGTGCATATTTATACTTGGCTGCTCAAACCAGGTACAAAGTCAACCATCGTCGACTCTATCTTGCTTCTCTAGCTATGTTGGTAAACACGGCAGTAAAATCCACTTAGTGATGAAGAACACCTCACGAACCACGCTGACGGGACGAGTTTTCCCCTGACCATCGCTCCTCCCTTTCAGGAAGAGAGTCTCAGTGTGTCTCTGAAACCGACTTCTCTATTCTATTGGGTAGAAAGGAAGAGTGTCACCTCTCCCTATTCGCGATTAAGACTTGGCTTAGGAAAGGATTGGCATTACCTTATAGATCAACATTGCAAAGAATGAGTTGGAACGAGCACTCCACGATTTACCTCTTTACGCTTTTATCCGATCGAAGAATAGAGTTTTACCCTTTGCACACCTCCCCTCCTTTGTCCTAGATTCCCTTAGCAGAAAAGGTCTCAGTCTTGAACAAGGTATCGAAGATCTCGAAGGTCCCGAAAGAGGTACTGGTCTTGAGCGTAAAGGAAAAGTTTATATATCCGGAACGCGGGGTTCGCTGCCTTCGCTTACGATTTCCTATTATCGGGGTTTCACGGGCCCTTTAAGGCTTTCTGTCTCCCGTTACCAACTCACATTACATGTCACATGTCAAAAGCATGAAGCTCTCCTATTAACTTTCCTTATTTGTCCTTAGTGCACCAAAACTCCCAGACTAGGATTCTCAGTCTACCTATTAGGATTATTAGCTGTCTGGATTTCAATCCACGATGGGATTTCCCTCACGCTACTACTTCCCTTTTACGGGATTGGACAAGTATCTAGATTCGAAACACCCCTTTATTGTCCTTCGCTTATGAAACGATCTAGAATGTGCCTTAAAGGCTTCTTATTGAATGTCTGGGTATACATACTAGATTTTCCTCTCGTCTTGGATTCTTCAACCCAAGCTCAGACATATATCTCCCTCAATCAAGTAGGAACGAACTCTTCTTATTTTCGATCTACATTCTCTCTGATGTGCAACGATTTGCAAACACCACCTTCTCTTCCCGGATTGCATGTGCTTTCCTTCTGTCTTGCTTTCTCTCTCCATAGTCGATATGGAAATTGTTTTCTCTCTAGGAATTGGCTTATGGATTCGATCTATAATGCCCCTGTGAGGCTTCTTTTTGGGGATAAGTGGAGGGTAGGAACGCCGATTCATTGGCGTAAGCATGAACCCCCCCTTTCTTTTTGATTCTTCGCCAGAGGGGCCAACCTCGTGTGAATCTGAAAACCCTGACTCATATACAAGCGAACGCCTCTCCCGCTTAAAGTCACTAAGGCTCATGCATTCGGAATTCTGTAAAGGAAAAGAATCTCAAGGCAGGATGCTCTAATTTCGATTCGGATTTATAACTTGGCCGATCAACCCACAACCTACACCCATGATTTCTCTTAGCTCTCCAAACAGGGAAGATCGGACTTGCCAAGTAGAGTACCTCGTCCTTTCTCGTTTGCAACACCAACGGAATCGTTCCATGTTGGCCTCCAAAAAAATCTACTCCTTATATACCTCCTCAATCTCCTTCTCAGATCACATTAAAACGAACAAAAAGAGCAGTTTTACCTAGCTTCTTATCCGCCTTTCATACCAGTTTAAGCTTCATTCTAAGTCTTTATCTTATGTTGAGTAAGAGGAATTCGTCGAACAACTAGCCCTGTCTATGCAGCTAGACCGAATAGCTATTGGGTAGCTATATCCGTAAGATCCTGTAGACTAACTAGAAAGCGGAAAGCGCCTATCCGAATTCTCTATTGAGCAAGGGGGAGACGATCGCGCGTACCTACCGATAAGTTTACTAGAGATCGAAACTCGATTACAGTGCCTTCCTTTTCGGCTTGTGGCACTTCATATAAGAGATTCGCTCTTATAATCCCATATTTCTAGGGGTTAGGCTGGGTCTTAGCTACTCTGTCTCGGATTATAAAACTCCCTTTTCCTTATTGAAAGCCTGCCGTTTGGTTCAGAAGATCTCTATCCAGTGGTGAAAGTTGTAAGATAGAAATAGTAGCAAGCTCAGCATATCAGTAGTAAGTCCTTTCATTCAGCGTAGAGAAGAAGTGCTTATCTAACCAAAGAAAAGAACCGAAGTCCTAGTAGGCAGTTTATTCAGATATAGAAGAGAAAGTAGAAGTATATTCGTTGTCATTAAGAGTAGTATGGCTGTCCTTGCTTTCGTCGATGCCTGCCGTGTCGATAACCATGGCCGACTCATGTGGAAGGGGGTTTATAATACCTGCCGACAAGTGCCCTAGAAAGAAAAAGATCGAAATGCTCCTGTCTATTTCGGAGTCAAAGCCGCTAGTCGTTCTTGCGTCCCAAGACAGAAAAAGAAAGAAAAGAAAATTCCACAACCCCTAGAATGATACTGGATGCCACTCCATGATCTGAGCTATTTAGTGACCTGTGCTTAAGAGAGAGAGAACAGATAACCATACTATATAATATAACTAGGAAAAAGATTACTTTTATAACGTCCTTTATTCTAGATAATGCATAGCAGTAGCTGAACTAGGATGAATAAGGACCATTCCAAGGGCCAATCCTAAACAAACCAAGACGGACTTCGAAGTTTGGAGACCAGAGAGCTAGCTCGAACAAAAAGACAACCAAATGCCATCACCAGTCCTCAACCAACAAAGTTCTCCAACTAGATAAAATGCAGTAGACTTTTCTTCTTTTACGTACTTTAAAGGCAGACCAGCTTCCAGATTATGGATTTTTTTTCTACTAAACCCGCGCTTACGGAGAAACTTACGGAGAAAGAAGAAGAAGAATAGACCAAATCTATAGTAAATCCGTAAAATCTACTCGAGTTTCACATGTTAAAGAATATAAAGAAGGGATACAAGAAGAAATCCTTTCGGGCAAGCAAAAGCTCAGAACGAGTACAGCTTGCCAAGAGAGAGTGAGAGAGTTAAGCATTTACTCACACTGGGGCAGTAGGGCCAACCAACAAAACCCAAAAATGCATCCCAGAGGCAGTCAAGGTAAAGCTTTTTAGAAGCAGCAGAATTAGAGACACCTTCCATGTGACAAAATCCCAAAACAAACACTAGAAAGAATCAGAGCTACAAGAGAAGGGAAAGGCGAAACCTGAGTCTTCTCCAATTCCAACATGGAAAGGGTATTATTCTAATGGAGTATCTATTTCTGGTTTACTAAACGGTCGCGACTCTCGCCCCCTTCATCTGTATACGGCTCTTTCTCTACCACTTTCTACACTGGATAGAGTTTCGAACTAGTAGGATGTCAAGAGACCACTTGGTTTTATTTCGAGATAACCAGTTCCACTTTACACACTTGTTAGACTTGTTAGATTCTACAGACAAAGGTAGTTTTCAACTGACTCCTCTCCCTTACTAACTGCTAGTTTATAGATCTCTTTATAGGACAATTAAGCTAGATAACACTATTAGTTCTTTCCTGTCAGATAGCCCCTTAGATGACAGGGAAAACTAGCCTTATTGTCTGTGATAATGGGATCTGGGAAGGGATTGTAAGAGGTAATAAATGGCATAATCTGCTCCGTAGTGATATTCCGGTAAGGAAGAAAAGGTTGGATTAAACATGATTTTTGGAGCCAAGGATGAGGTACTCTGTTTCTGAGTCCGAATCAATGCACTTTTCTCATAGATCTGAGCAGCTTCGATCCTAAGGCTTCGTTATCTTCATCTCTTTTTCGTGTCGGTCTGGCCTTTCAATCCATATTCCTAATCCGAAAGCAAGAGCTTTTCCAGGTGTTTGCAAAGGTTAGACTTTTGCTATAAGTATGAGTGTCTTTCTCACTCACGCATTTTTTCTATAATTCCCGATCTGTTCTTATTTTATTTGTGATTGTTTTGAAGAGATCCCTCCCTTCTCTTCAACCCCTCGCCTTTTAGTTTTATAATAAAGGAGGGTGCCCCTATATGGAAATCTAGCTAAATAGTTAACTCGTGGTCGCAAATAGCCCGAACAAGTCGCTTATAGGGCACCGAATTTTCTGTTCCATTCCGGTGCATGCTCAATAAGTGCTGTTTGTACGTGGTTTCAGCTAGTGAGGTTCCGTTCGGATAAAATAGATATCCTCGAATCTGGTGTCGTTTCTCAAAAATGTCTTGTCTTCGATAGCCAGATTCTACCAGAGTATTCTCGACCCTCTCTTCCATATCGATTTGTGCCGCCATGACCTTTCCCCACAACCTCTCTTTTTCTCCTTCTGGCATTTGAAGTGAGTTAAGAGTCCATCGATGGGCGAGCTCCTGCATTCTATCGTGTGCACTCATCATGTAGGCTCCATGTGGATCTTCCGGAATCCAGTGTGGTTGGGGTGGTACTTGAGCTGGTACAGGCGGCTGAGCTGGTTCCGGTATCGGTGGCAGGGGCGGTTGATTTACGCTCCTCTCAGATCCATTACTCGCTTGCGACGATTGATTGCTATCGCCAAAGATATTACGAAGTACCTCCCGTCTTTCTTCTGTGCCCACGAACTTGGGTTCTGTGACAAAGAGACCGATCGCAGCTATGGCCATGGAAAACAATGTTCCCGAAAAGCCCATCGAGGTTAGTATTCTTTTTGCTACCAGCACTCCTATCTTGGTGAGTAGATTGGTCTCCTCCGACAAAATGTAGGTTATAGCCAACAAACAAATAATAACGGCAGATCGAAAAAGGATGATTTTTTTGTTCATCTTTGTATCTTTAAATTATTCTAGTTCTGCTCTCATAGAGAGACTTAATAGGCGGGGGCAGGACTTGAACCTACAACCTTCAGGGCATGAGCCTGATGAGTTAACCACTTCCTCTACCCCGCTCGATAGCCCATTTCGCTAGCGATAAAAACCTTCGACTTACATATGTTAAGTAGGGCCCTGGCATTTCTGATTTCTTACTTCGCTTTTTTATCTATTCTATATATGTAATTTCGATGCTTCTTTTTGGATTATCCAGCGTATGCGACTCTTGCCTGGAATCCGGATTGGCTAATGCTTTTTTAGTGGACCTTGCCTTCTTCGTCTAAAGATTCCTGTCCGCTTCTCTATCTCCTCTCCCTCGCTCTAGGGCTTTTTGTCCCTGTCCTCTCTTGTTGGAGAACTACTGGATGACAAGTTTCTCCTTTCTATTCGTTTGCTTGCTTGCTTGTAGCCGACCTCGGACTAAAGTACTACTAAAGGTGCTCTTGGAAGCCTTAGTGGACTCTACTAACTAGGAGTTTTCTTTCTTTGTTCTTGGATCCCATCCCCGACGGAGATGCTTCTTTTTTTCCTGGTCTTAGGAGTTTCGTCCTGTGCTTCGTGGTCACCTACCTAAGTCTTTCCTTCCATTCAAGAGTCGTAGTTGGAAGGTTGGCTAGCTTTGGTCTTTGTTTTCTTGTTCTGCTGTATTATTGGAAGTCTCTCTTCCACTGGTAAGTAGTACTATGTATGCCTATCTAGATCGATCGGAAGTTGCGAACAGGTTTAATTCTGTGTTCGATCCTTCCTGCCTTCATTATAGGCATATAGTTTGACTAGGCTGCAGCTGATAAGAAGTTTTTACTAGGTCGGAGGTAGTCTATGGTTTTTGGGGGAAGCTCTAAGACCTGCTTCTAAAAGTGACGGAAGAGGTTGTAAGCATTTAAGGAATAGGGTTATCCCAGGCTAAAATAGTACGGATCCCATTTCATCCAGTAACGACTCTCTCAAAGCCCTGCATGCGAAAACCAGGGCTAGCCCATCTTACATAGATCTATGCCCGGACGACTTCGGTTTCTTTGCTGTACAGTATAGAAGTTTACTCCACGACTTCGGCCAGACGGGATTTAAAACAAAGGATGATGTGTGTGATTTCTTGGAGACAAGTCCTTAGATCGTTTAAATCGTTGGATAATTAGACTAGCCGCAGAGTGAATTCAGTTTCTCTCAACAGATTCATATTGATATTCTATGAATTGGAAAGCTGAGTTAGACGCTCGCGCTGTCCCCTATAGCTAACTGACCTGACGATTATGAGTAGTTTTTTCATAAACCGAAGAAAGGAGCTCATGAAAGATCCTGTGATGGGGTAGAAACGTGACCATTCCTTCTTGTGAACAGGAGAGAAGATGGAACTGACTTAACTCTATTACCTGTTTCATTGGATAGGTTTTCCAGCATGAGCAACACAACCAGCAATAGACTAGTTCGGGATGGCTCCTCCCACTTTTCCCTGGAGATCGGACCAATACCAGGAAGACGGAAAAGATCTAATCCATAAATAAAGACTACTGGTAAAAGAAGAGGAATCAACGGAGTTCTTACTGTACTGCTGCCTCCCTTACTCGAAATGCTTAACACTCTGGATGCGATCAACGAAATAAAGTTGCATTCTGCTAGATGCAAAAATATATGATTTCGCTAATAATTTTGAAACCGAGATCGATGCTTTATGCTTAACACAACTATATCGATCATGCTCCAGGATAGGGAAAGAGGATGCCTATTCGCGAGCGAGTGAAAGAAGAAAGGTCAGGGTCGGGGTCAGGTGTATCAAGATGCAAAGTGAATCCAGCGTTCGATATCCGCTAGACTAAATATGACTTCCCCAGATCGATAAAACAGAGAGGGTTAAAAAGGGTATGCTATCCTGTGCATGAAAGCTGGTATAGACGAGTTGGGATGGATCATTCACTGACAGAGGGACAAAGGTTCTGGTGGAGAGAGAAGAGACAGGACCAACCATGGGTAGAGACCATCGAGTGAGAGATAGAAACGGGATCAGGGGTAGAAAACATTCTTCCCTGCGCCGGATGACTAGACGGTGGGACGGATGACTAGAAGAAAAGTAGGGATGGATTGATAGAAGATGGCGAAAGTAATGGGATTATGAAGTACGAGTTCATTCGAATTAGGAAATAAAAGGCGGAAAAGATTGAGATGGAATTGCGTAGATAAGAGAGTTCCTGAGATAGAGAAATCAACAGGCATTAAAAAAGGCATTCTGGTTTACTAGTCCATAGCTAGCAAGCGCCGGTAAGAGTCTTTTCCAGGTCTTTGTTGAAAGCATCGGCAGCATAGTCCGCCAAGAAGCAAGAAGGTCGCTAGATGTTCTTCGTAAAGGGCAGGGGATGGAAGATATTCGGCCTTAAGTAGTAGAAAAGAGTGGAGGAAACAGGACTAAAAGATCGTGTCTATTACATTTTTGGGGTAAACTCATTCAGGAACTGAAAAGCAGCTAACCCATATGGCGAGCTATATCCCTTACCGGCTGGTGACCGAGAAATACAAGAGAGTTCTCATCGATGTAAACTAGGCGAAGCGGAGCTAAATGGCAAAAGAAAAAGAGGGTCATCTAGGGTCCTATCCGAAATTGCAAGAAAGTGAAAGCTCGGTAAATACCAAATAGTAAATAAGAGGCGAAGTAAAATACCGGTAGTCTTGGATCAAAGCTTCTAAAACTGGGGTAAGTAAAGACGTAGGCCTAAGGAAGTCTTTATTATAAATAGACCTATCCACTTTTTGAAAACTCACTGGCGTAGATTCTCCTTGTTGGAGCTCATCTCGAAGTTGATCGATTGAACTGGCTAGGGTTACTGCAGAGTAGTTGTTTCAGGCATCCACCCCGAGCTGCATCCCGCTCAGTCCCGTCTTCTGTAATAATAGAAATCCTTTTTTAGTCTTGTCCCTTTAGGCCCTTTCTTCTGTCTTTATTTATACTATAGGACAAACCAAGTATAGGATTTACGCTCTTCACACCATTCTAATCTTCAGGTTGAACTTCCCACGATACCATAACCTAGATCTAAGATATACTGTACAAGATTATTTCACTCACTCTGACTTCAACTCGTGGCTTATAGACACATCGGATCTTTCACCGCCCGAGGGCTAGTAGCCTTTCTAAGCCCACGATCCTGCTGGTTATGGCTATGCAAAGTCGGTGACTGTATGGAATTGACATGGTAGGATCTTTTCCAGTCGGTCACCCGAAAATAGAAAAGGCTATGATTACGCAGATTGCCCAGGAGTAAAGCCTAGACAGTGTATTGGATGGCGGATCCGCTTCTATTATTAAGCGTCGACTCTCCCGCCTTTCCGTCGGTACTTCGAGTGCATTCAGTCAAGACAATAAAGCAAACAAAAAACATGTAGGCTGCTCTCTTCTCCTCCTCTGTTTCTTGATTTTCTAGGACACTTGTGAACATGGTTGTGCTTTTGACATGCGAGTTAAGGTAGATAATCGAAGGTATTCCCCCGCCTACAATAGTTAGTCGAAATGCTTCTCGTTTATTCTTGACAAGTTTGTATATAAAGATCTGTGATCCCTCTCCTTACCGGTCGAGCCTTTGTTTTCCTAATCATAAAAAGGGGATGAATTATCAAAGAATGGAATGGACGAATCCTCGAATACTAATTTAAAAAGAAAGACGGAAAGCTGTCGTAAAGTAATCGTGTATATGAAATTGTGTATATGAAGTTAAGTCATTCGGAATCCATGGATCAACCTCTTTCTGCTGGGATTACCTCTCCTCTGCATTTTGCTTAACAGTTGATGATCGAATAAGCAAATAAAGGTGCCTCTCACTAGATGCAAAAATATATAATTTCGCTAATAAATTTGAAAATGGACATGATGGCAAATGTTTAACACATGTCGATCGCTACTGTGCATGAAAGCTGATACAAGGCAGGGTAGAATGTATCGGGTAGACTGACTATGGGACGCGGTACATGAAAGGAAGAAGTGGCTAATCGGATTGATTCTTATTGGATAGGTTTTCTACAGTATGAACACAACTTGGTATTGGTGATATGGATAAATAATCGGTAGGAATACTTCTCCATGGGATCTTAATGGATGTTGGGTGTACTAAATGGTATGGTATTCATTCTCTCCGGCTCAAGCTCCCTGGCTGTCATAACCAACTCGACAAGGTATTCATTAACTCTATTAACTCTATTACCTGTTTCCTGTTATTCTATAAATAAGACGCTAGGAGTCCTTGGATCAAAGCAATAAATATTCCTAATCATCTTGAATAAGTGGTCAGGCGGAGCAGGCAGTTGGGCCTTTTCTTTGTCTCAACGAGTAAGATCATTTCTCTTTCTTTCTTTGTATCAGAATAGGACATAGTTTATGCCCTCGTTTTCTCCGGGAAGCAAAGGATCTTTTAGTCATTGTATGATTGTATGGTCGACAGGCACGGATTCCTTAGTGGAAAGCAAGAACTTCTTCTTTTCTTTTTCGCTCTTGACAGCCTGCTGGAAATCCTTTTGAAGAAGCACATTTCCTTTTTATACAGAGCAATAATCTCTTGTAATCTCTTGGTTAACGACCTCGAGGAGTTCAGCCCATGACTTTTCTTAGATGCTCTCCATAAAGCATAGAGTAGGGAATTTTATATCAGAAAGCCGGATAGGTGGAATAATTTTATAGCCACATTGACCGTGTGTTAATCGAGCAGTGTTACTTCGCAACAAAGCCTTTCCATCCTACAAGGTTGCGTGCGGAACCAGAACTAAGGAGCTAATGAGATTTCAGTGGGGTTAGACCATTCCTTATTCCCGCGAGTATGCCCATCGACCGAACCTCTTCTGCCCTCGATATTTAAGGCAAAAAGCCCTTGTCGTTGCACCAGACATCAAGTAGCAGATTAACCAACTGAAATGTATTTTCAACCTAGCAGAGAGGATCTTCGACCCGTTGTCCTTTTATACGAGCCCTTCAATTTCCCCGCTATCCCTACTGAAAAGCCATAACGCATCCTTTTCTCTCGCTTAATTGTCCATTCGAGCACAAACTAGTCATTAATGCAAGATCCTAGTTAGTTTAGACTTTGTATAAGCAAAGCCAGGATTGATGTTGAGCTCGAAATAGCACAAATCAGATTATTCCACTAGCCATCTTATCGGTTTTCGATACTAGTAATCTCCGTCAGAAACCAGTTAGAAGGGTTGTTGATTTAGTGTAAGAAGGACTAACATAGATCACAAATAGAGATCTCTAAATCCCAATTATATCACATGGGTTTCAGGGCTTGAAAGAGAGATGGAAAGCCGACATCATCTATAACAAACTATTTATAAACATAGAAGGCCGTGGAAACCTCACAATTTAGAAGCGGATCTCTCACCCTCATATCTTTATTTATACCTGAACGTATCAAGGTTTTATTGGAAAACTCGTGTGCTCATGAAGAAGAGGAGAATAAGATGGCTTTCGTGTCCAATAAGGAAGGCCCTTAGCTATGACTCCAAAGCAGAGTTACCTTCTCGCTTAAACCTAAACAACAAGATCAAACTTAGAAATATAATCCCGCCTCTTTCCTTGCCTCCCAAGGCAAACATGCCAATGCAGGACCCCCAAAAACCGATGTTAACAGTTTCGTATTTCACCTCTTAAGTCCATTCATCCAACCCAATCTAGGAAGACTTGATACTAAGAATATCTGCAATTCCTTTACCTTTTTTACCTTTCAGGATGCCATCTCGAGCAGGTGGAACCATGACTTGCGGCTGGACTCACAAACTCTTTAATAAGAACACCTTAGCGATTCAAAAAAGTGTATAGTAAAGCGGGAGAACCATGCCCATAATTGTTAACACCAAGTGACCTATGGAAGAGGGTACACTGCCTTAGAACAGGACACATTGGATGTAGTTGACTAATAAACGATCTCAATCATTTAAAACGGGAATCGGTTCTTGAGGCCGGGAAGTAGGCTGCCAGGCGACCCTTAGGCGAGAAGAACACTTATTTATTTAGGGAATTTGCTAAAGGAAACATTGCCACAAAGAGGAAATCAATTGGATAGGCATGTCATGATTTAAGCTGTAGGGCGGATATGTCACTTTCCGAGACCTTCGAGATCCCGGCCGGATCTATCAAGTCAAGCCTTGTTACCGGTTCGAGCTCCATAAGACATGTTGGGGTGCTTGCTATAGGATTCTAAGCTACTACTCCTAGCTTTTACGGGCTTACGACTCAGATTGATTCAGATTGATCTATGGATTCCTAATGACTTAACTTCATATACACAATTACTTTTTTACCTTTCAAGTGGACAACAAAACATCAAATACTGTCTATAAATTCCTTGCTCTCAGGAATCGTTTATAACTTCATCAGCTACTGACACCTTCTTTATTTTTTTTTATCTTTGATTTGTATTTGCTTTTGTGTATTAGTCCGTTGGGCCTCTACCTAGACCCAAACTGGAAGTGGCTCTCTATCTCTTGTTATTTCAGAATGGGTTCCTACGAATTATTTGTGGATGGGACTTAGATTGCTCATTGCCTCATCTTGGAATTGACCAGAACTGTAAGTGATCATATGTTGTATATGAATAATATAATCTATACCAGTTGACTTAAAAACGATTTAATGCGAACAAAAAATTGGTAAGTCGGTCATGAAAATGCTATCGGAAATTCAGGGAAACTATCTCCTGTGGTTCGTAGAAAACTCGGCTTGACTATCCAGAGATTGAGCAAAGAAATCAAAAGGGATCAAACTCTCTCTTACGGCGTTCTGAACCCAAATCAGAGAGTAAAGATGAAGAGCCTTTTCCACCCGGTTAACGAGTTAGGGGAGATCGGCCAACGCTAGCACTCCGTTCTTTAAATACCTTTAATGCCTTGCGCTTTCTTAAATAAGAGCTCCTACCTAGGTTTTTTACACGCCTCACCCAGTACGTCACATTAGTGGACTCAATCGAATGAAATCCAAAACATCCGGCACACTCACGATTACAGTCAGTCGTAGATCAATCGATATCCGACCTGGAATGGATTCCTTAATGCTTAGCTCAAATAAGCAACCATCCCGCCCTTCCGCTGAGCCTAGAATTCGAAAGAGGAAAAACTTCGCAAGATTCCCACAACCAAAGAAAGGAGAATGCAATTAAGTATGGTTTCCGTTTCTCCCAACAAGTCCAGAAGAAAAAGTAGATAAAACAATAAAGTAAGAAGAATCCGTCACAGAAGCTCTGGATAAATGCGCGCCTGTATTGATGCAGATTATTGAAGACTCCTATTTTTAGAACTACGCTCGTATAAACACTAATAAAGCGTGGAGCTAGCATTCGTAAGAAGATATAAAAAGATGTTGACCACTCAGGATATTGCCCGTAGTGGTATTGAGAAGGTTTCGATCCAACCAAGTAGACCGCGCACAAAGGAGTGAAACTGAAACTTATTATCTTTGCTTCGAGGCATGATCCGAGCATTTATAGTAAGTATCATATTACTAAGAACTAGTTTCTCCTGCCAGAGCTATTCTCAGCATTTCATCCAAAACTATAGTTGTCTCGACGAAGACCCCGGATCTCACAGAAAAATGCCCCCTTCCTGGGCTAGATCCACAAATTCCCAGTAAAGGAGCTAAAATTGATATTTCAGCTAATGTGTCGTTGAAGCGCAAACAGTGAAAAAGAAGCCTTCCATTTTCAGTAGTCTGGTCGAGTTTCTTTAATCTTGTAGATTCTAGTGGCATACTTCGATCGGTTTTTCTGGCACTCTGCTGAGAGTCATGCCTAGACCTGCTCGATAACCACAAAAGGAATAACTTGATTTTCCTGCGAGATTCCATTTTAACTTCTCATCTTCTTTACAATCTCTATTATTTCCCTGGACTCATGATTCTTTCCATTTAGTATATGTAGATAGATATAGATATATAGACCAACGACAAGGAACCAATTTCGATAATAGACATAGAATCGAGTCCCAACGAGGGTAAACCCCTTAATGGCAAAGTATTGCTTTCGAGAGCATTCCGCCCTTTACAGTCTTCTGTCTCTACTTTTCTCACGCAAGCTAGTCTTTATAAACTAGTTGTCACTTTGTTCTCTACTCTTGGTAAGGTCCAAGCGACTCCATCTTTTTCTTTCGAATGCGCATACATGGGAAAGTTTTTCCCGCAAATTCTTTGAGTGTGAGTGTTGGAAGTCTAAGCCGAAGCTCACTGCCCTTCCTTATTCAGGATCTTGGCCAATCTACTCCATAAACCTATTTCCTTGAGCTAGAACCGTCTTTATCCGATCACCACGGCGCCCTTGGGCGAGAAGTTTTCAGTAGCCGATTGTTCCACTGCAGTCGATTCCGGCATCAAAAGGCCTTAAATATCTGATGGCGAGCAAGAGCCATCCACTTTTGACTCACTATCATTATCATCGATTGGTTTTGATTGCATGGAAGTGCCTCTTCTGTCTTTATCTTCCCTGCTAGTGACTTTCAGAGTATCTAGCTTTCACTAGCCTTTGATAGTCACTTCTCCTATCAGCTCTGTAGATGCACCTGAGTTTATCTATGCGATACCCTTTTATATCGCCTCACTCTCGTACAAGATTGGTAGGTTGGACTATACCTCGTACATACACGTAGTTGTCATTTTCACTCACTAGCTACTCAGAAAAGAGAAAGATTCGAAATGGAAAGTAGAACCATAAGCCTGTCAGTTTTGGCACCCGCGCGTTATTCATCTCAGCAAATCTAACGTTTGTAATTGGCTTTTCTCGCTTAGTCAAAGCAAATGGAATACCTCGTTGTTGGAACCGATGCAACATCCCCCCAGCCTACCTATTTTAATCCATTCATTACCGATCTTCTCAAAAGCCCGCTACGAGCCCATTTAGTAGGAAAAAATTCCCCATTTAATCAATTTAATCCGTAGGCCTGGGTCGGGAGATCACTTGTACCTAAAACAGCTGTTTTATATTCATTGTTCTTCCTCCGGCGAGCGCTTCCTCGTGTAGCTGAATTCGCAGTATTTTTATTTCCCTTCATCGTCGGGGGAAGACTTCTAGCGCAGCGAGGAGGTGGAGAGAGATGGCGAGAGAGAAAGATATGTGCTGCTTAGACTGGCTTTGGGGAAGAAGAGAGAGGAAAAAATCCTTTATTTAATAGAAGTTATACGAAGCGCGCGAAAGACCCTAATATTTGGCCTCACAGGAGGATCGTGCTATTACCAGGAAGACACCTTACCTTAAGCGGATTCCCCGGGCGTGGAATCTCATGGTTGAAAATTGGTATATAAAGATCTTGTGTTTCATCCTCTACTTTCGCTTGATTGGAAAAGAGTCCCCATCGGATATGTGCCATTAGCCGGTGTAGGACTTCATTTGGCGATCCCATCTCTTCCTATCTGATAGATCCAAGGGGAAGTGCTGCTACTCATCCACTCTTCTGTCTCGATCTAGACCTACTTTGCTCTGCTTTCGATCAGGCAAGTCAGACTTTGACTTCTCTCCCAGAGCTAGTAGTCGACAAGAAAAACTGTGTGAATTCTCCAGAAATTCCCTCCCTCCTAAGTTACTTACGGACAAGTGCACTAGGATGCTCGTTGGTTTTCTTTCTTGTATTTTATCATGTCCGCTCCTCAGAGTTCTGGGAGAAAAAGACCCAAACCCTGGTCTCGGCAAAAAAAAGAAAAGATCAAAAGAACGGAAATGAGATACCTTTCTGCCAAGACGGATCCGATTCGAAATAGCCATGAAGCGAAGCCGTCTCGGCCGGGACAATAAGCGGAAAGGAAGAAGCATGGAAGTTCTAGGAAGTTCCGCAGGTGTTTTTGAGCTCCTAGCTTGCACTACTAATTCGTTAATGCATAGAGATCCAAATCGTCCTATG
>JAYMSK010000015.1:0-24973 GCA_036897215.1 Plantago sericea
AACATTCTATAGACTATAGAATAGAAAAGGCTTTACTTTTTCCATTCATGAAAGGCGAACTTCTTCTTTTTCTTTCCATTTTAGAGAAAAGCCAGTAAACGAGATCGATCTCTTCTCATTCATTATAGGAGAACTCTACTTCCATTCTTTTCTTTCTGACTACCCGT
Source organism: Plantago sericea (assembly GCA_036897215.1). Taxonomy (NCBI): domain Eukaryota; kingdom Viridiplantae; phylum Streptophyta; class Magnoliopsida; order Lamiales; family Plantaginaceae; genus Plantago; species Plantago sericea. The sequence continues at coordinate 168 of JAYMSK010000015.1, forward strand.
TCGTAGCTTCCCTATTTATATTCATCTCTATATTCATCTTTTTCTCCTCTAGATCAGATCTCCAATAGCCCTTATCTCTATATCTGTCTTTTTGTCAGTATTGGAATCTGCATCAGGTTTCCGTTGGATGCTCTTCCCGATCTCTATCCCAGAATGTCTGATCGTACTCGCTATCTATTGAATAAGCGGAATATCTGTTTAACCGATTCTTCCTTTCTATAGACTAGATCGGACCTTTCTCTTATATACGATGATAGTGGCTGGATGAGTCAATTCCCGCTAACTCGTAGAAATGGAACTTTTTCAAACAACTTTCTTTTTGCACTTGCATTCTCTCTCCTTTTAGTCTTCCAGATGCACTTGGCATTGGCGAGCCAGGGTCGGGGCTCTCGCTCCGCTATCTCCATGGGTTCTTGCCCTCGGATGAGAACTCGTCAACTATATAATAGGAAAATTTTATTCTATTTTCTTTCTTTTCCCGTCTTTCTCGGTCGTAATGAACAATCACAAGGGCTTCATCCCCGCGAACAGCTTCCTTAGTCCGACTACAGAAAGTGCTTCTATACTAGAACTCGCGCCCCTGCCAACGGAAGGAAGTTCCTCATTCATTGGATTCTCTGTAGAAGGACTAAGGTTCCTGGCTTTTACTCCTAAAGTCTACGCCAATAGTCAAGGTTAAATTAAGATAACCGTTGTCTTCTCTCCTCCACTTCCTGTTCATCTAAGAATCTTCTCTTACGAGATTTCAACCTAATCCCGCCACTTTTCTAGTCAAAAAAAGCGACTGGAAGCCCAATGCCCCATTTCTCCCAAGAGTGCCTTTCCTCCACAGATTTTCCACTAGACCGGACGAAAGCTGTGCGGAAGCTTACACCATCGATCTACTACCTAGGGATCGGCGACCTCCGAATAACCGAAACCGCTCTTGTCCCTTTCCCCTTTCTTCTGTCATCTTCTTTCTGATGGGACGAATAGGGCCTGGGGGACATCAATTCGACTAAACGGGAATGAGCCACAGCGGTACTGGTACGACCAGACCACTAGGACAACTAATTCTCCTGTTGATGACCTGGGAACTAACCCACAATGCATCCTGCTCGCGATCGACCATCCATCCTGCCATCACGCCAAGGTAGGCTACCGATTACGAAGAAGTGCTCAGCAGAGAGTCGTTGAGTAGTGAAGCTAGACACAGAAGAAGGATCTAGTCAAGAGTCATACTAAGGAAGGAGAGCTGTTAACCCAAAGAAACCTGCGGACACAAATCCAGGTCGAAAGAGTTTACCTGAATTCCAAACTGGCACAATCCCTAAATAAAGGTACCACTTTCGAATGAGTAACAGGACTTCTGATAGGGATGAGGTCACTAAGCGACCAGAACCCGTTCGGAATGATGCCACGCCGTCAACCAATCATGCCTAGTCTCTAGGCCATCGTCATACAAAGTATAAGACTCGGCCAATCATCTAGACCAGGAAACAGCCTATTGTCTAACCCCTTTTACGAGACTCTCCCAGATACCGTTAAGAGGGGGTCACCCACTTACTAACTAAGAATGCTTTCTCAGAAACAGCTTGGTACCACGACTTCTTACTGGAACTTTGCTACCTATACTTATAAACAAAACGACCGACCGTCGTCCGAAATTGGATAACCAAAGCCTAACACCGCCACCTGCTGTTTCCTACTTTCCGGAAGTGAGACCTTCGCACTTGACTGAACATTAGTCATTCAGATCATAGATCGGTAGGCACTGAACCTGGACTAGCAGTCACGACGACCTCCTTACTTTACTATGGATAATCCGCATGTTCTCTCCGATAGGGATAGATTCTCACAGCTCCCGCAGGGTCAGAACTTCCTGTCTATGGCTACTTATTCTCGTTCTCGAACTCATTTCAACCTTCCTCCTTCTCCATATGTATCAAGAACCAGGGCGCATTTGCCTTTAGGACAGAAATGAGACTCTAAAGAATGAACAACATAGGTGCCAGTCCTGTCATGGTCCGGGTGAACGCATGCCCTCCGCTGTCTCAAGTGGGTCCACTATGGCTCTCATTCACACGCTGCTAAAATAAATAATAAGTAGATGGAATTCGAATGCAATCATAGGACCTATCTACCAACGCCGGTTCGTGCAAAGCCTTTCCGAAATTGAGCTATTCTATTTTCTTGGTTGGATTAATGGCACTGACTGCTGAAGTGGCTTTATCCACACTGTACACAAGGAGTCAAAGTAGACAAAGAAAAATAGCTCAGAATGCCCCCGCGAAAAAGAGGAGTGGAAATGCCTCACAGATCTAGCGGTCTAGACTCCGATACGTAAGCGTCTAACTAAACAGGCCATGTTCCAGAGTAGAACGGAAAGCAATAGACAGAGAAAATAAACTGCACTCCAATCCCATTGACTGGAAGATCAGAAAATGAAAGGGCAGCGGAATCCTCTCCGCAACGGGAGCTTAACAACCTAGACCCAAGGGACCTCACGAAAGACTTTAGGAACTCCCCAGGAACAGCGCAGCGAAAATACCTAAATGCTACAGGCCCCTACGGAAAGAAACACAACAGACGGACTAGAACAGGCCAAAACCTAGAAGACCTAATGTCTCCCTTTACCTTTTTGGAACCCCACGGCAGCCGGGATCTACTTGTCCCCTAAGGGAACCTTCGGAAACTAAATGCCAAAAGAGTCTAGTTCCAATTCCAGAAAATTGACACAAGCGGTACTACTTTCGCAAGAGGCCTTTAGAGATTCTCTGGTGAGTGAGTCATAATCAGTTCGACTAAGTCAGTCCGCGCCCGACCAATCATACCTACTTTAGTGTCATTGTCTACGCCACCATTATACAAAACCTTATAGTCGACTAATGGAGCTAACAACAAAAGACCTAGTAGCGCGCAGCTGTATCAGCCCGCCTATTGCACCGCTGCTCACGCAGCTTTACCCGGACCCGTAGACTACCATAAGAATCCTCAAGCCTTCGAATGATGCCCCCGAACCTACCTCCTTAAGCGACTACATCTTTACTTCAGAATGCAGAGGGAACTGCTGCAATCATACCAGCGTGACCCAGATCCTGCAGGAAGATCAGAACCATACCACGCCACAAAGAATCCGACTAGACCATGTCACATCAGAACAGGCTAATTAATACCATAACAATCACATCCTAGGACTTCGATGCGGCCAAAGTACCCTAGAGGAGACATCGCAACATGGAGAAAAAATGACAGGAAAAGGGATTCGCCACTACTCCTATTCGGGAGACCTTCCCTCAGATACCTAAAAGACAAAGAGACCGGAGAGAGATGGAAAGAAGAGTACCCGCTTGGGAAGAGGGCCTGGGATAGTAAACTACTACACTACTTATTACCAAGCACTTGTTAATAAAAAATAAGAGAGGAAAGAAGACGGCTTGGAAGATAGTTCAGAAATAGAGAATGAAACGGGGGCCCCGTGCAGCAGTTTTAAGAGTCAAAGTAGTTGCCGTCAAAAAGAATCGTGCCTACCAACCCTCTTGCGACCAACGGAACTGGAGTTTAAGTAGGCGGAGCTAGGACTTCCCAGTCCGACACGTGAGTAACGTGGGGTTCCAACCCCACCATAGGGATCACCAATCTACCTAGATGAGTACCAACAAGAAGTGAAGACAGGTTAGCAGCAGAACAAGAAAAAAAGGATTGCTTCTGAGACTTCCAAATAGGATAGCCGTGCGATAGGATCCTGTTGAAGATGTAAGAGTAGCTCATCGGGACTATGCTTACATTAAAAGATGAATAGAAGCGAGATCAAATCCGAAGAGAGAGAAAGAGAATAGTACACGTGATGTATGCGAGCAAGGTTAGTGACTGCTAATCCTTGTTCTATGTTGGGATGAGTGAGTCTACATCTCTTTTTTTTTCCTTAGGAATGCCTTCAAAGCCTTTAGCAGAGAAACTCACACACATCCATTCCATCTTCTTTTTGAAGAATCATTTAAAAGTAAGTCTATATATCGAATTCATGGATCGAGATAGATCGGCAAGCAACTCGAATAGAACTTCATGTCTTTTACCTCCTCATTTTATTTATGAAATTGGTTCTTTGCTCTTCGGAGGAAGATATAGGGGATTCGATCTATAGAAGAGTAGGACTTGTAATAGATAAAAAGTGTTCGCCTTGCCAGTAGGCACGCCTTTCGGGTTGGGTCAGTCTGATCTTGACAGAGACCTCTTTTTTCCAGTTTGTCTTTTCCTTGACGTAGAAAGTACTGTTGTCTTCTATAAAGTTGGAAGATTTTAGTTTGCCCGGACGACGGAATAGACCTTGCCTTGCGTCCGTTAACACAGCATTCGTTGTTCCGACGCTGGTTTCTATTTCTAGGAAATAGTCAGTCTCTCACTCTTTGCGTTGGTGGTAGAATTCACTAGTCTATGTCAGTAGTATCCATATTCGAACCCGCACCTTTGACTTGCTTTTCCTCGTGCTCTAAGTTTTCCATGTAACAGGCTTCATTTTCCATCATAGAAAAGTTCGTCGAAACCCGACTTTTTTGATACAAATTAGCTCTTTTTACAACACGACACATCTTATGCAATTCTTCACTCTTCTTTTTCTTCTCTCCTTTCGTAGTCTTTCGAGTAGTTCTACTTCTTGCCTTTTGTCTATCTTTTTCTTTCTTGCTATCCTAATTTAAATTAGCATTTTCACCCCTTTCTGAATTCTCTATTCTATACTTTCCTATTTGTAGCCTAAATAGTCTGGACAACAGGCACGTTGCCTTTCCGTAGAGGGTCAAAGCTGCCCTATCTAATTACGAAGGGAGCCATTCGATTCCTCTTTCTGGTTCATCCCACGACGCTAGAACGGGTTAAGTGGCCACTCCTGCTTGACCTCTTCTTATGTCTTTCGCAACGTCAAGTAATGTTAAAATCTCGACAGCTGGCGCATCTGTTCACCCTTTATACCGACCAGCTGTGGATCAGGAGTTGCTGCACATCGCTCACAATAGGCCTCAGACTGCGATCTGTAGACGAATACTATGAAAAGCTTTCAAGACCTGAAATGAATCTGTTTTCATACATACAAAGAGAAGATAGCTGTAGAGAAAAAGCCAGGTCATAACCTTTCCTAAGTGTAAGTGCATGAGCCTCCGCCATGTCCACCGAAAAGGGCGTAAATAGACCCTATTCAAGTTATGAATAGCCCAGTAAGATCTATACCCACCACTCCAATGTTTTATTTGTGATAACCTGGTTAGAGAACCGCATCAACATGAATAAACAAAGAACCCATCTCAGGCAGATGCCAATTCAGCTCAACTTATCCTTGGTGGGACTAGATCGAAAGGGCGGCGGGTACTTCGACTGAGGTGAAGAGAAGCCACCGGAGGTGAAAAGGTAGGCTTAGTAGGGCTCGAACCTACAATATCACCGTTATGAGCGGTACGTTTCAACCAATTAAACTATAAGCCCTTACGGATCTCTACATGCAATTTGCTCACTTAGGGAAGAGCGGATGGAAAGAGGAGGCCTTTGCTCTATCTGCTTCTTCCTCCGCCCAGGAATAAACAATAGGATTCTATTTTTTTTTTATTTAGAATTAGATATAGAATAAACTAAACTATGTCTATTATAAATCATTTTCATTTAAGCAAGCGGCCCTTTCGCGACTCAAACAGCCGGTACACTTTCCGGCTCGCAACGGCTCAAACGGGCGGGGGCTCTCTATTTGCTTGCAATGCCGGCGGTTCGCCTTTAGTTAGAAGTATAGGGTTTTTTTTAACACAATTGAAAAGAAAGAACTACTAGACTCTATGGATGAAGTAAGAAAAAGTACAGTTGGAGTGAGAAAGAAAAACTTGGTTACGGGAACCGAAGGTTAGGCCGACTACTTTAGTAGATAGTAGAGATAGACCTAAAAAAGTGTATTCCTACCTGACCAGTTCCCAGAAAGAGAAATCCAACTACTTGATTCTTCCGAATTAGCCACTTCCGCATCTGTCGTATTCGGGAAAGCTTGCTGAGTCAGGACCATTTAGCAACTCCTTACTCGTTACCTGGTGAGGGCTGGCTAATCGAGTGCCTCTTGTGCGGAAGGAAGAAGGTAAGAAGGAAAGTCATCAGGGAAGGCATAGGGCGAAGCGGGTAAGGCTGATTCTGTCCATCTTCTTTCTCTTCTACAAATGGGATAATCGGCTTCAGAGTCCTCCTTCCCGGTTTGGATAGAGAATGGTGTTTTTGAACATGGCTGCCCGTCTGGATGATATATAGGAAGCAGTTTAGTTTATCTCGGACAATTGACTTGCTTGCTACAGCAAAGGAAATGTTTCGAACTACGGAACCGAATTGATAGCCTATCCCGTGAATAAATACTTACGCTGGACTAGCAGCCTCGCCTATCCAAACTAGTAATTCAATTCCCCAAAGAAAGGTGTCGAAGGAATAGAAGACAAAAGCAAGTTCGTGCCACCTTAGGATTTGAAGTGACCTCCGAAATAACCATAATACGGGCTTTCCATTGTTCTCGAACAAGAACAGTAGCGGGAAGTAGCCTAGGTTTTCAACCTTTATACCTCACTCAGGGGAATCTCAGTCAGTTTAAGAAAAGAATCGTCTGTGAACAAATCGGCTCTTGCAAGAGAAGACAGATCCATAGACAGCAAAAGAAGACTTTCGCTAAACAAGAGACAGCTTCACAAAAGAAATAAGTCAATTTTTTATTAGCGCGCACAGGAAAGAGAGAAGAGCGACAACAAGGTATCAACAGCCCAAAAGAGAACTGAGTGCTATCAATCCTCCACAAAAATCATTGTACGCACGAGTAGTAGATGAGGGATGGAGTGAATTAGAGACAGTTTCTCACAGAACAAAGGGCAAAATCAAATAGAAAAGAACTAAGAATCCCAACGGACCTATCTAACTCAAATATAGCCTACTGTGAACCAGCTGTGAACAAGGATTGCTATAATGGCGTTAAAGGCGTAGCCTGGGAGGCTTGGACTAGGATTAGCGTGGCACTTGCACTCTGCTTGAACCGGGTTCCCTACTCTAATTCTAATAAAGTAAGTGCCCCGAGGCTAGGTCTCAATCAATATAAAGAAAAGCCATCACTCTTACTTCAGTTGCGTACTCTTTTGCCTAGTCTAAAGCTAGTTCAGCGAGGTAGTTTACTTGCTGACTCGATAGAGTTTGGACTCAGCTCTTTGAAAGCTTTCACTTCGACTAGAAGGAATAAAGAAGCAAGCACAGGCCTTATCTTCCGCCTTGTCCTTAGATAGAAGAAGAACAGGAGAAGCAAGAATGGCAATAACCGTAGCTATTTCCGCTTCGGAATTCTCACCGGTAAAATCTCTTTAGAGAAGCAAACTTGCATATAACTCACTTGGAAGGAGAAGAATGGGAATATCCTTTAACTAAAAGATTTTCTTTAGATATTATATATACACAAAACCGGACCAAGCATTAGGGCTATTCCCTAAGAATGGGTGTGAGTATGGAAATATATCGCGGAATCTTCTAATTTACTTGAATTTGCTGCTGTATAGGAGACCCTTTCTTTCGCGTCATTGGAAGACGAAAGGGAGTCCGCTATAGCTTCATCACCCGCTGCCAAATCTGATGTCTCCTAACGCTAACATAGAATCTTTTCAAAAAGAGGCTGTTTCTGCCAAATAGTCTTCTGTTGCGGAGGATGGGATGTTCTCGGACTGAGGTAACAAAGGAGAACCTTACATAACTCGAGAATCCCTGTCAGTCAGATAGATCTTTCTTCAGAACATCTTATCTAAGCGTCTAGTGTCATGGTTTGATAAATCAATCGAATTCAAAGAACAAGGGAGAACCTCTAGTAGAATAGAAGATTCTGCCATCGCTTAATCAAGCGCTACTGCTTCATTGACTTGTGCCGTCTGAGTCATAAAATGTGGTCTTTTATGCTATGCAGCGGAGTCCTCTGTCTACCGGCCTTTTTTTCTTCTATCATCAGCCTAGGGATAAGAGATCATAGATAGTCCAGCATAAGCCCAGAGATCGGGGATAATAGAACAGCTTGAATGCCTATCAAACTATAAAGGCAGGGCTGGAAGGGCTTCCGTCCGTCCTTCATTGAAACGGAAAGGGAGGGCTCACCCACTTATAGAAAAGTATGGGTCGACCCCAGTTTCCGGTCCTATTCTTACTGACTTTCTCTAAATACTTCTTAAAAAAAAAGAATAGCCATTTCGCCCGCTTGACTAATAGCCTCTGCCTATCCTCTTTTTTCTTCCTTTGTAGCCGTTTCCAGATATGGGATAAATATTCGGAATGAATGATGTACTGCTTAGAGAGATATTCCCCATTGCACCAGCAGAGCCGGAGGAAGCGGATTGGCCTTATCAGATCCAGATGAGCTCAGAGCCATAGCTTATGCGAGCCTTACCAGAGCTCTGATACATTTTGAAGTTTACCTATTACCTTACCCGGCCTAACCTAAAAGGCCTATTATCGAGACGGATTATCGGTATAAAAATCCCCTATCAAAGAGTAAAGAAGAGGCTCATTTAAAATGAGGAGGGCATAGATCCGATACAGACAGATGTGAGAAATGTTGCGAGAGCTTCCATCCTTTTTGTAAGCCTTTCGAGCGATACAGAATGGAGTTTCCTATTCCATATTCCTATGTGCCGCAGCCTCATTCCTTCACGGAAGACTATAATACAGAATTGCATTGAGGTAGTGATAGCGTATTGAAATGGAATACTGAGCAAAGGAGCCTTATCGAGAATTCATTCTGACTGGGGCGACCCCTATCTTCTCGAGGCTGTCGCTTAAGGACATAGAGAGAGTTCTCACTCTAGGCGCGAAGGCACCCTCCACTCCAGACTTGTAATTGGACCCTAGTACCTCTCAATGAAATAACTCGCATATGCCACTACATGGATCGCTACCATACCCCAGGCCATGCTATTCAATAATATAGGAAAAAAGAGGGCTAAAAACTTGATCCCCCAATAGCTCGAGGAAATACACTACAATTAGAAAGAGCCTAGAATCGATGCTTTGACAGAGTGAACTCTCCTTCCTAAGCGCTAGTTTTAGAACGTATTTCAAATACAGAAAACTCTCTTGAATCAACCACTGTATGGAAGGAAGGCCTCAGTCTCTTTCTTTTGCTCTGGATTGCCTAAGAGAGTTAGCTTACTCCTCTATTACGAATTCAGCCTGGCTTACTGGCACGAGATGTAACAGAACTAGATAGGAGAAAAAGGTAGTTGAGTTTCCGGAGAGAAGGAAGAATGACGATATGAGTGATCAAGCAGGAAAAATGCAAGCCTGTGAGGAATCAAGTTGCTTTTTAAGGTAGGAGTCTGTATCAAGTAAGCTAGGAAGTACTATTGGAAGAAGCACTTTTTCAAATGCGAATGGATGGATTTTATTCGTTTTATTTTATCCAGTCCTAAACTAAGCGTATCCGATAGCAGTGCTTCGCCCTTCGAGTGCTTATGCCTTTTCTGATAATTCTTTCCCTGGGAAGTTTGGTCTAAGGAAGGGGATAAGGGGTCTCTTTCTGTCCATGGTTATCTGGTGAGGCTAACTCGGTATCCTCTTTCCGTGTGAGAAGCTATTTGCATCCTTTCAATTCAAATGAAAGTAAAAAAGACCTTGTTACAGCCAGCCATTTCTAGTCTTAAGCTAAGCGCATTCTAGGAGGAGGGGAATAAAGCAAGCCAGTTCCTTGTCTTCGTTCTGTCCGGTTGGATGGAGCGGATGTTGAAAGAGCTAGGATACCAATTGGTCAGGGAATCGTCGATTTCCTTTCACGAATAGGAAAGCATAGAAACTCAAGAAAGAGGTCGTAGTCTACCCGAGAGGTGTTAGCGTCCATGCAAGGAAGCAATCCAGGGCTTTAAAGTTTTTTTTTTAGTAACGATCAGAATGAAAGGTAGTTCGCTTTTTCTCCCAGAGATGCTGGCCCTATCTAATCTTATCTAATTCAGGGTCCAGCTCGTGACAATCCCGTTTATTGCGTCGAAACCAACTGGTGTGAACCGCTCATTTTCGAGGCGATGAAAAAAAGAATATTTCTTTATTATTATGATTGATAAGGTAGTGGAAAGTACCCCGTTATTAGGGTGGGGAATCCAATTGAGAATCGTGGTAGTAGACATAGACGTTCAAGCAAGCCTAACCGATCGGATGGGACTCCCGCAAAATGGACAGTGAATGCTCAATCAAGTCCGATGGTTCCCATAAGGGGTTAGTACGCTATTACTAGGTAGGCTCTATACGGCACAATAATGAATGCGAATTCGCAGGTCGCTCCTAACTCCGCACCAAACCGAAGGAGTTTGACCCAAAGGGGGTTGAAGGCGGATTGTTGCTAGCCGCCCTTACTCAACATGGGGCAGCTAGCAGTTCTTGTGTGACGAGTGTTGCTAATTCATAGCCACCAAATCAAGGTAGGACAATTTGACGGGTCCACTTAGAACCGAAAAAGGCATGTCTCTTATTATCCAGTTTGTGGGTTGGTTTGAAATGGTTTCGAACGTAGTACGAGCCTCCTTTTCTCAATACACTTAGTTAGCACCACAAGCGTCTTGAGCGCGCAGAATCAAATAAAAATTCCTTTCACCCTATTAGGGCGATACGGAAGTGAGCTAGACTGTCTCATGTCAAGGTATATAGTATTGAATGACTAGTAGACTAAAAAAAGGGGTGTTTGCTATGCATCTGCCCCAGAAAAATATGCCTACTATGGCAGGGAAACGGCTTTCAAAAGTATTTTTTTGGGTGGGGGAATACAACACCACAACCAAAAAAGGGTAGTCGCTTATGATGGTACGATCTGGTACCGGGGATCATAGTGCGTAGCCGGGAAGGAAGTGTTTATTAAGTTCGCAGTGAAAATGTTACTTGTGCCCCTTTCCTTTAGTTGGTGAAAGTGCAATCCAAATCATCATCTGCAATATCCACATCTTAATCAACAGACTAAGCAGCAGGTAAGGCAAGATAGGTTTCCATTTTTTTTCATCTTCATTCGAAAAGGCGAGAGAGAGTAACTAGGTCGAACTCGAAGACGCTCAATGGAAAAGCCATAAACAACCGGTGGGGCACCCCTATCACATAAAGGGCGAACCCATCTGAGAATGCCAAGCCTGGTACTGGTAGGTGATCGGAGTGATATATACGATCAATCAGGTTGAGGAACAACAAGCTATGAGCGGACACCAACAACCGTTATCGTGGAGAAGACTAGAAAGCAGCATGTACGGGTGTGGGTGGTAGGAAGAGCAAAGTAGTAATCCCCGAGACGATTGGATTTTCTTATAGTGAGTGGAAAGGAAAAGGTTCCATTAGCAGACCCCTCCCGGAAAAGAATTCATCCTGCGGAGGGCCTTACTATAGATAGGCGCGAGCCGCTTCTCATCTTTGAGGATCGGCATTCTATCTTGATTTTCTCTTCCCGATGAAGGGGACACGACAAAATTTGCTTAGGAGATTGGGGACCACACCTACTTCCAAGACCCACTCACATCCGATTGCGGGAAAAGCCTCTATATCAGTCAATAAATGACAATTTCAAAGATTCTGCTCGTGAGCATAATGGTATAAGCCTGCCTGCTGAAGACCGTAACGTAAGTAACTTAGTGCAAAATAAAAAGTGAAGTACCCGCACGTGTGTAGAGATCAACGGAAGACTCCGCGGCAGAACGATCCGACGAAATGTGCCGCATTGGCCCGATAAAAGAGAACAAATAGAAAATGCTTGTGTGCGTGCATGGAGCCCATGAAATACCATGAGAGAACGAAATGTAAGCGATAGAAGGAGAGAAATCCTATTAAGGAATGAAAGGTACGTGCAAGGGTGAATCTTGAGAGGTTGGACAACAACTACGCACGAATTGGATTCGCAATAGCTTGCTTTCTCTTCGGACAATAAATATCGTATGATAAGAAAGAAAGCCAATCTTTCCCCGCCTCGATGTCAATAAAAGAAGGCTTGCCCGAGCTCTGGTAAGAAGGACGTCGTCTCATACATTGTGAAGGGCCTCTCCATCTTCGAATGAGGAGGCCAGCCCAGAACGAAGTAGCAAGCCTAGACCAAAGAGGGATCTTGTACGAATCCATGTTCGAAGGCAAGCAAGGCAGGTGAGAGGACCAAAGGCCTTCGTCAGATGTTAGAGTTGGAAGGCAATCAATGGAAGAACTCCGATGGGAGTAGAAGGGTGATAGCATCGACAAAGAGAGGTCTTTTGGCGTCTTCTCTTATGATATTTGTTTAGAGTACTGGATACGTGATCTAGGGGTTTTCTCGGCTCGGGATTTATTAGAAAAAGTCTGGTTCTGGTTTAGCTGGCCGCTTCTAAAGTACGGATGGGACGTCCAACTCGAGAGCTTTTACACTCAATAAAAAAAATGAGTCAATATAGGGCTAAACACGAATAGGCGCCTCTACACGGGAAAGGAAGCTCACGAGAAAGGAATAGGTGGAGGCCACCCGGCAGTACAAAAACGAAATTCGACATTGGGGACAAACTCAATAGTCAAACATTCCAGGAGGCACTGTCCCCAACGGCTAGCATTTCGGCAAACGCTCTTGAACTCCATCTTACTGTCTACGATGTCGTACTGTCGGAGATCTTTCTTCATTCGTAGATGTCTACGGATATAGTGATTCGGAGGTTACAACATTATTCGTATGTTCTAACACTCCAGCGGGATTCATTGTTTTTTCTTTCTGGGTACATTGGAATTGACTATTTCATTTAGTAGCGAACGAAGAAGGAGCTAAGATCGCCGACGAGACGCCGAGATGTTGGGATATGCCGTAATGTGGAGATATGCATGGACGAGATTTAGATTTGAAATGGAAAACTGACGTTCCAGAAAATAAGATAAACTCCTTGATTTTAGTTATTATTAGGTTAGACAAGAAGGCGAGAATAGCCTGAATCTGAATTAGAAGCTATAGCTCTTGCTAAAGCAGAGTGATTTTTAGGTTCATAGGGGACGATGCCGAATGCCTTCACTAAGGAAGGAAAAAATGCTCCTCCTATCCTCCTCATTTCTAATCTTTTCAAACCCGCCCTCTTCTTCTCTTCATGTATGTGGGCTGCCCGCCCCATCCCGCATAGACGAACAGGAACAAGCTGAATAAAAGCGCGAGAGAAAGAGTTGAGTATCCACTAACCTCCCCTCTTTAAAAATGAGGTGAAGACCAAGGGGGCCGGAAATCCCAACGGGAAACCTTTCACCACGCCACACGATTCTTTCGCGAAGCGCTCTCACAGTCCGCTAGCAATACACCAAGTAAGTTAGTACAGCACTAGCAAGGGATTTTTCCAATACATTGCTTTTCCCCGAACCATTGATCCTTGCTACTTTTTAGCCTAAATTGAAACTTGACTATTGGGATAACTTCAATTCCTTCAAACATACTTGAAAGTGCACAAAGCATTCCCTCCACCTCTACTCTTATACGAGGAGGCTAACTAGGTGAAGAACTCAAGACGGTATATCATGAGGAGTCAAGATGGCTCTGTCGAAAGAAATCTGGCATAGTTGAGGGGGAGACAAGAGTGGCGCAGCGGTTCGGAATCGTAGAAGGAAGACTCTATCCCGCCGCGGTCAAATACCCGGCAATCTTCAAAATGTTAGCTGGTACTTCACCTCATAAGAAAAGTATGAGGCTGATTGACGTAGAATAAGAGTTATAGGCTTCTAGAGAAGGCAACTCCTTTCAAGCAAGAAGGACTTTCTCACCTGGGATAGCTTGAATTTAGCTAGTTCTATTTTCACTAATCCGAATCTGTGTTCTGAGTTGATAACTGCCCTCTGTCTTCTTCCAGGCGTGTATGCTAGCTTATAATAAAGAAGCTGCTGGGATCCATTTACCTGCCTGCCTTCTTATCCTTTGCTTGCCTGTATAGTCGGAGATAGCCCTTTGTCAGGAATTTCGGGATGCTTAAAAGAATGCTGCTTCTGAGTTATGACTTCAATCTAGATGCGAATACTCGACTGAAAGGGCAAAAGCGGATTCAATAGCTGCCTAAGAGCTTCTTCTTGCAAAGAGCCTTTTCGCTATCTAAGGTTAGGTGGGAAGTCAGGTAAACGATAAGAAGCAAGAAAAAACTAAAAGGCCATCTCTTCTCTTCCTTTAAATGAAAGAGTGAATTGCCCATCGAGATGATAAACTATCTGTTGAGGAGTTGGCTTGGCTAGACATTAATGGTATCGTCAACAATAGGGCTAAGCCCATTCAGTGTGAGCTTTAGAGAACTGCTAGTCCTCATCGGCTGAGAATGCCTGGAAAGTTTATAATAAGCGCACCCGCCTTTATTCCAACATCTAGGGAATCGTACTAAGAGCGAATTCATCCACATATGGAATTGCCACTCAGTCCCCTATAATCTAAAGAAAGCTGGAGACTTGTCCATTAAGCGCCTCCAAATAGGGTCTTTCATCCGACGACGTAGAAGCAGTTCTTTCTCCGGAAATAAGTAAGGTGGTATGTGGTGGTATACTATATTTATCCGCTTATTGGAACTCTGTCTAATGACCTATGCATTTTGTTATCATTTCCAGATTGACCTTCACTTCTCTATTTACTATCCCCTGAATTGCTCTTCCCTCCAGTAGATATTTTTGGTCTTAGCCAGCAAAACTATCCTTTTACAGATAGATCTTGTTAGCCGAGGATGTTCCAAGACCCTCTGCCACTGAATGAGATAAACTCTAAGGAGTATATCAAATAAACTATTCATCCTTTGCTTGAAGAAACCTTGGATAGGACCTGCCGCACCTCTGGAGGTTTTCAAAGTAGCGGACTTAGCAGTCCCTACCCGAGTCAAGCTTCATCCTTGCCACCTTTCTTGAAGACCTTCCAACACGATGACCTCAGCTTCATGGTTGTAGCTGGTAGACCCAGACTAAGTTATAAATATTCCCGGAAGGGAAAAGGCATAGAAAGCATGCGGCTAAACTATCAACGATAGTTAGCTACACCTACATCGTCGGAAGATGAATCAATTTCACAACGGGGGCGCATCAACTGGAAAACCACGTCCTATTCCTATTGACCAGCTCCAATAGACTGATTTTATTCGGGATTCAAGAGTCACTCAATCTATCCATGGAGAATCGACGACCTCAATGGCGAGGAAGTAGAAGTCGTTTTGGCAAAATATGTTATGGCCGCTAACACTTATGTTTAAGCTGAACGTCATCCTATAGGCCTTCAAGAGAACAGTAGGGCAGAGTGTGGCAGTAGAATGGGCGGTCTTGCTCTTTAGAAACAGTTTTTAGGAAGCCGCTCTCGGGGTATATACCTTATAGGGCGTCCTTCTTTAGCTAGTTCGACCTCTGGAGACATATTTGCGTAAGAGAACACAGGTATGAATGGTGGAAGACGAATGGGACAGTTTAGCGGCGGGTTTAGACGGGGGCGTAGAAGATCAATTCTTTGTTGGTGATTCGTCCCCTGTTCATCTCCTATACTTGATCTTATAGATCTAATTCCCTTCAAGTGAATATTATCGTAAGTGATCACAGAAAGTCGAAGGGCGGTTCAAGTAGTGAATGGCTTAGTCTCGCTTTTCCTTATCTGGGCACACTTCGATCTATAACTTCATATTATGTACAGGTGCTCCAGCAAAGGATAACGCCAGCATCGGTGCAATTACTCATATTTTGGTTGAAATAACCAGGCTGCAACAAAGTAAGTTTGAAGGAAAATTAAGCCCCCGGTTAGAGCGCTTTACCTATCATTTCTTAGAAAAGGGTACGAAGTAGGCCCAATCTCTTAGTTGGTTACAAGTACAAGGAAGTGCCTGCCCGGACCGAAAGCCATGAAGGGAAAGGAGGAGAACAAGTCTCGAAGCAATCAGAGAGAAAGAAAGACCTCTTGGGATAGGAAAACGAGGCCAAGAAAGCTGCTACGGGCGAGACCTTGCATGTGAAAGACGGGAGAGGAGGAAGAGCTCCTACGTCCTTCGTATCTATCAAGCAAGACCCATAAGAATGGGAATAGGTCACGTATATAGAAAAGAAGAAGCTTTTGCTCCAATCCCAAGAATAGGTTTTCCACCCTGCTAAAGGTGCTTGCTAGAATCTAATGAAGCGGGAGACAGATCTTCTCTTATGTGATTTCGAGGGAAAAGGAAGAAATTGCGTAAATAAAGAAAGCACTTCGATTCTTGTTGATGTATCTGAGCCTTTCCAAAGTTCCTTTAGTCGAGTGGTGACGACGTCGGCTTTTCATGTCGAAGACACGGGTTCGATTCCCGTAAGGAATAGGGACTCATTACCGGTTTATGGAATTTTCCTAGTGGATGCTCGCAATCTGTCTGTAAAAGGTGGTCCGTAAGCTTCCTTTCCTTTCTTTTTTGGTCGAGAGCTGCTTTCTTTGCCGTCTTCCTCTCCCGTTGGTCGACTCCCCTCTTTGCTGCTTTGAGTCAAGCGTCTTCCAAGCTCTCTCCCAGCCAGCAGAGATCTTCTCTCAGTAATGGACTTCCTTCTTTCAACGATCTCTTTTTCTCTCTTTCTTTTTCTTAGGCATGGAACCGCCCTTTAGGTGCGGAGCCCTCTCCTCCTTACTACCGAATAGACCATTCCGTCAATGGAACCGCTTCCGCCATGATGCAGTAAGTTGGCCTAGTCTCTCGCGCCCATCCTTTCTTATCGAACTCTTTCTCTACCCGTTTTCTCTTGTCCGAGTGGATGTCGCTTCTTTTGGATTGGACTGGTGAAATGCTTGCTAATGCTGCCCTTCCCTTATTCCAGAGAAAGCGAGGACTTTCTTTTAGCTACTGGCCCCAAGTCGAAAGAGATTCGCCTCTGGATCGATGGATTGGATCGAAGTACGAAGGGCTTGATGGAAGTCTGAGATCCAGACTACGAACCACTAGTGCAGGATGTCTATCTTACCACGCTCTCGTACTCCTGGCAGAAGGAATGCTCTGCTCATTTTTCTTACGTTATCGCAGCGCTCGAAACTTCGGCTTCTTCTCCATTCAAACCACAAGTGGTTTTCCTATTCTTATTTGGTCCATTCCATTAAGTAAAGAAAAGGCATGAATGAAGGAAAGAGATGGCCGGTCCTTGCATTAGGTAGGAGAGTAAACACGGCAAGTGCATTCGCTATGCGATTCCATCCTCCATCCAATGTGGATTCATTTCTAGCAAGAAAAGCAAAAACCATTCTCAAAGCCCTTACGAGGTAGTGATGAGCGACTTGTGTTGGCATTGATCCCCGTTGATTCCATTCTGCTACTAGGCTTCCCCTTAGCTCTAGAAAGACCTTTTCCACTCACAAAGAAGCGAAAGGAAAATGTCTAGTTGGAAGGATTCGTTTCCTTTCCTGCAGCTTATGTAAGAACTAGTCAAAAGAAAGGAATTCTTTCTCATTCATCTCTCCTCTATAGTCTAAGTTGACGTCTTAACCGGACTTCTGGAGCTCAGTGGATTGTTGAAGCAGTAGCTCTGGATCGAGAGCCGGATGTTTACCTTACACTTATGCAAAGGCTTTCTAGAGAGAGATGAGTCAGGGGGGTTTGCAACTCGTGCAATCAACGATAAAATCCTTCGACTTAGGTTGCTAGCTTTGGTTGATAAGTCAGCCTGGTTCTCCCTTCTCCCTCCTCGAAAGGAGATAGGAATGCCATTCAGGCCGGGCTTGCCCCTGGCTCGGGTCGGAGACGAGGGAAAGTGCATCATTCAGTCGTGTTCATAGAAAAGAAGGCGTTGTGGCAGATCTGGCATAGAATCTCATAGAAGAGTATGCGCGCTAGTGAACGAGCTCCATAGTAGAAGCAGTAGAAGCGAAGAGCTAGGGCTTAGGCAGGGGGTCGGATCAGATAGCCCTTCGGGTAACCAACCAAACCCCGCACATCCCATTCCATCCATTCCGATACACAAGGAGGTATGGCTGAGTGGCTTAAGGCATTGGTTTGCTAAATCAACATACAATAAGATTGTATCATGGGTTCGAATCCCATTTCCTCCGCCATCCAATGAAAGGGGATGCAAAAAAAAAAGGGAGAGAAAGAACCTCTTTGTGAAGTCCCCCTCACTACTTAGTGACTAGGAGCAGAGAGTCCGTTGCGCCTTCTTTTGCTTGGAACGGCCTATCTTATTTCGAGTGGCAAGCTACCTCCGGCCGTACAGTCCCTTTTAGGCTGTGGGCGGCGTCAGTAGAATGCTCGATGGACCAAGAAGCAAAAAAGAAATCGATTGTTGGAATGAGTCATTAGTCAACAAGGGCTCTTAGTAGGTAGGGTCCTCTTCGATGAAGAAAAGAGCATTTAGGAAAGTCGTTTAGATAGCTCAGGGGTAGAGCAAAGGACTGAAAATCCTTGGGTCAGTGGTTCGAACCCACTTCTAAGCAGCCCAAGAAAGCCAAAAACTAGACGGGAGCAAGCTTTCGAAATGAAAGTCCATGAGCCCTCCTATACATACGCCTTTATCCCCCTATCGGAGGCGAAAAAGAAAAAGCTATGCATTCTTCGGATTGCTTCTCGCCGCATCCTTGTGCCCAAAAGAATGCGCGAGTTATCCGTCTTCGTCGATCGGGTAGATATCCATATTGGGGTCGTGAAACGAGGTGTAGCGCAGTCTGGTCAGCGCATCTGTTTTGGGTACAGAGGGCCATAGGTTCGAATCCTGTCACCTCGATATAGGGACGCAGTCCACTGTCACTTAAGTCCATTCTTCTCTTTCTTAGAACAATGAATCCACTTCTTGACAGTTCATCCAAAGAAATCGACAGGCTCCAGAAGTCTCGGATCTTTAGGAAAAGGCTTCCAATGGAACTAGTACTAAGATAGGAGAGTCAGAGATTCTTCTCTCTAGTTCAATATTCTCCTTCCAACTAGTTGTCTTTATCTATCCTTTACTAGCTAAGGACAGTAAGGGAAGAGCGGTCGAAATAGGGACACGGGACTTCTCTCTCATTCTAGGGCTTTTTCTGCGAAAGCAACACAGAAAGATAGAAAGTCCCACTGATTTTTCTCTTGTGTAGATAGATCCGCTATTCGATAATTACGATTGGCCAAGAAAAAGAAAAACCGGTATCAAAATGGAGAAACAAATAGAAGTGAGCACCAGGCAAGATCAAATAGCAAACGATAAAGACTTCCAGAGGATAAAAAGGGATGAACAACCATGATATAGTAATTAATAGTAGCAAATTGTAGAGAGAAGAGTCTACACTGATCTTCGGAACAATCTACTACATAATAGAGCAAAGCTGGATCAGGATCTTCCTCTCACATGACCGGCGACAAAGATAAGTTCCTCGGCATGTCTATAAAGGAGGTCAAGTTTTCATCACAGCCCCCAATTAAATAAAGGGGCCAATTACTCATATCGATAAGGTAATGATTATTTCACGTTTCGATGCAGTTGCAAGAAAAATATTTCCCACGTTGGGAATATATGTCTTGCAACTGAAATCATCAGGCAACTATGTCATTCATACCTGAAGATGTCAAAGTGAAATATATTGAGTCAAAAAGAAAATCTTTGGCACATCATGCAACTCTTAGAATCTATCTCAGAAGTTAAGGTGATGATGAACAGTTAAAGGGTCTTGTTGAGATATGAAGTGATTCCCCGCAGCGATTGGACTGCTAAAGGGGGCAGGTCCCGCCTGAAAACCCAACTACCACATTTCTCTCAACTCCGTTCTTTTTCTTGGCAACATTGATCCCGTAAAGATTCGTCCGTCAAATGCCAGTAGCATTCCCACGAATGGGGACCCCGATCCATTCATTACCTTCCAAGGGCAGAAGAGCTTAGGCAAAGTCGCAAAACTAAGTAGTTGATAGGATGGATAGGAGGGGGATACCTCATCGAAAAGAGTCTTTTGCTTCCTTCCGCTCCTAAGGCTCAGTCCGTCTTACTTAGATCTATCAGAAAATAGAAATAGCATAAAAAATCGCTAGTCTCTCCATCTGGAAAGGATCGCCTAAGAAAGAGTTCGATAAGATTGGACTCTCACCTATGAATCGTTCTTCGATCGAGTCGACCCTACCTAAGACCGACCAAAGCCCCCTCTAGTTTATGAACAGAGAAGTTGGGGGAAGGCATTCACTACACGACGCTGAGAACTCCTCTTAGTACAGGAAAAGAAGACCGAAACGAACTTAGTACATAGACTTGCGGGATACAGCCGGAACCCTCGTTCTAGTAAGTGTGTCGCGAATAAACAACTAGCTAACTAAGCAGACCAAGCCTTCGTAAGATAAGGGAAGGATCATCGAATGACTCTCCCTCGAAACAGAAATCAAAGCATTTTCTCCGGAAAGAAAGATGATGATGGCAAGAGGCCTGCTGTCCCGGTCGACTACACGCTACTAGAAAGCTTGGAAGAAAGGATCGGGGCTAAGAGTCCATTCCCAATCCCAAATATCCTAGGTTCGGAAGACTTCCATTTGGTAACATCAAGGCGGAATCCAGAGTCACAACGGCACGCCGCTGCCTCCTTGTAGAAGCGGGGCCCATCCATTGGCACTTTATGCGCATCTACTTTCTCTATCTCTAAGAGACCTAAGACATAGACATAGAAAAAAAGAAGTACATTTGCGATCTTCTATTATATTACAGGATTCTCCATCCATTGAGTTGTAGAAAAACTGGACTAAGTAAATGCGTATAGAAAGAAACTACGGATTGGGTCATCTCCATAATGCATGAAATGGAAGAAGACTGGGGCAGCCATCTTGGAACTGCGAAGCTATTTTCGGTCGATCAACTACCATTCTTTAAGAAACGGATAGGAACCAAGCCAAAGGCAAACCAAGGCTCACCACCTCACACACACTAGAACTTCTATTCCACTTCGTCCGGAGAAAGATCTTGTTTTGGGGGGTATGTATTGGCTCAAGAGAAAGGAAAAGTAACTGCTTTCAGGAAAAGAAGAGAGACTAGGTCGGCCAAGACTTATCCCGCTTGGTAAAAGAGGAGCAACCAAGCGATCGGGCAGAGACTTTAGAGAAAGTACACACCTAAGCCATTGATTCTCCAGTCTAGTCATAAGAATCTACATAGGGGGCGCCAACTCACAAACGAAGATTCACCAAAAAAGCAGAGGTAGACCATAGGATGGCAAAATCTGAGTGATCTAGGTTCGAATCCTTCTAACCCTCTAAGGATTCCGAGATAAACCCACGAGTATGCCAAGACTATAGAGCAGTCTGGGGAAGAGAAGGTTGGCTGTTCCCGGGAACCCAGGACCCTTTGCCGATGTGCAACAAGACTGGATCCATCTAGATCTAGGAAGTTAGGCCAGAGGTCTCCAAGTACGCATGCAAGAAGTGCAATCATGAAAGGAATTGAACTCACTCGACCCTTAGGAAATGAGAGAGAAAATAAAGAAGGATTGATGAGAGATACTAGGCCAAGAGACCCGGAAGACCAAACTGCGCTCTTGCCAACAATCGGTCGAGAAAGCCTGGCCTGACTAGGGCGCATTCGATTGGTCATTCTATTGGGCAGCTTCCTTTGCTATTTGACAAAGATATTATATTACACCATTGTGATATACGCCATTTCAATGAAAGAAAAGGCAGTTTCTTATGTCCTTCCAGTTCCTATTGGGGGGCTAGTCCTTTCAAGACCTATGAATGGAACCAGTGTACTGGTGTCGAGGTCTTTCAGAACCTTACTTACAGGTATCTTAGTGGACTAGCTGGAGCCATAGAGGCCATTCAAAACGGAAAAGGAGACTTTCCCTCCTTCTGAGCCCTAGCCGAAGTGCCCTTGAATTTAGGTTGAAGAGTCCAGCCGTCAGAGCTAGGCGCACTAACAAGTGGAAACCTTTCTAGACAACTCCCAAGTCGAGCAATGGAAAATACCCAGGGTCCACGGCTTCTTATAGCAGGGTGGATGACTAGACAAAAGGGGATAGAGCAAAGGTTATCAAGAAGTGTTCTCCGTTTCCATGGAATGGAGAAAGGGCGGTGATGCGGGCTCTAGGCTAAGAGGCCAGGGATTTACAATGAAAGAACCCGGGCTGGTTTGGAGGAAACTCTTACCTTAAATATCGAACTACCATCTTTTTCCAACTATTGCTCGGGAGTCAGACACCGGGCACAGAGCATTGAAGGCTCTTGGCAAAAACCAGTTCTCACGAACTCCTCCTTGTTGTGTACAACCATGGACGGGAAAAATAACTCTATGAACAATACCTACTTAGTCCTTTGGAGCGAGATCCCCAAAGCACCTAAAAGAAAGGCAGGCCTAGGGCGTAGATACAATCCAAAGTAGACGTAGGTGCCCAAGTAAGACCTCTTTCGTAGAGGAAGGACGTGTTGTACACTGAACGACGGAATTCGCCAATATATTCTGTTTTGCGTAGAAATCAACTGTGCGGCTGCCCTAGACGATCAAGTGGAATCATAAATCGCTAGTATTTGTAAAATCGTGAACGCGTAGAGGCCTGCAGTCGGAATAGGGACATGATGGGAGCGCGAACGCGATGGCACCAATAAGCATCTTGAGGACCCGCCGGAAGACATAAGCCCTGAAAGCCTGTCTCGTAAAGCCTTGTCTCGTAAAGCCCTGAGAGGCAGAGAAGGAGTAGAGATTGAGCAGAGGCGGAGCAGTAAAAGAAATGGGATGGAGCGACCGGAAAAAAGCAAGGCAAATCCGTTAAATAAAATTAGATGGAAAAAGCTCTTGTTGGGAGGGACAGCACATTGCATGCACACAGGTTCAACTAGACCGGATCACTTTCAAGCGTGACAAAGTAGAAAAGGCATAGAGGGAAGAATACCGGGGCGTTTATAATCAATCAAGTAAGCCTTTAACGGCAGAAACATGATCTGTCTTGTATTTATACTAGTTGCCTCCTACTCAAAAGGCAGTGTGCTTGTACCGAAGGTTAGGCCCAATCTGTTCCAAAAGCTTTTTCTATGCCATTGATCGACCACCTTCTTCTTGCTTGATTTGATTGAGCCCCTTTCCACTAAATGGAGAGATTTCGCGCCTCTGCAATAACTCTAGGCATAGAAAAGAGAAGGATAGAAAGAGGCAGGTGGAGAGTCCATCTGCTAATAGATGAGTCAGTAGGGGATGAGACTTTGGCTAATGGTTTGGGGTTGGAAACATGTGTACCAAGCTAGACGGGGAGAATGGGGTCTACAGTAGTAGCCAAAGTTCTTTCTTTTTGATCTGCCTTTTTATCACAGCACGGTAATGGAAGGGATGGAAGAGCCGGTAAGCTTCTACTTGTTGAATGGGGGAGAACGAAGACGAATGGTCTGAAGCAACTATGTTCGAATCAATCTAGAGTGGATAAGGAAGATGCGATCAATAGCATTCTTTGTCTTTGGCGTAAAGATCTTTTGTGTGTTATAGTGATAAGTAGTCGGAAGGTGTGTCCAAGCTCAGGCCCCTCTTCTCTTGCCTGTCTCTGATGGCTAAGAATGTTGGACAAAACAACAAGACGAACTCTTATGTGTTGAGTATGACAGTCACTTCTTTATTTTCGTATGAAAAAGGATGCCTAAACGCTGGTCCATTTGATGTCTTATTGTAGCTCTTTCGATCGACTCTTTCTATTTCTATACGCATTTCCTTCATCCAGTTTTTTTTCCAAAAGATAAAGAACTCGCCCTGGGTGGGCTAAGATTTAATTTGTTTAGAAATCCTCTTTTTTTGCGGAATTATGCCTATTTTATTCCCATATACTAGTCTTAGCCCAATTGGTGTAACTATTTCGCATAAAGTTCTTAATTCGGCGTAGAGAACCAAAGAAATGAAAATAAAGACTTCCCAAGGCCCGTTTCCCTGACGGGAAGACTTAAGTCTATCAGATATGATAGATCCTTCCTTCACATATTGGGACTTTTCCTCCATACAAGTAAAGAAATGCTTCCTAAAATAGCTACGCTACTAAGAGAAGAAAGAAGTTTCACACATACAGCAACGGACGTGGTTCATAAGGAAGGAAAAAACAAAAGATCAAAAATAAGTTTTACTTAGCTAAATATAGATAAAATGGCTCAGTTCTTCCGGGACAAAGAACAACTAAAAAAGACTTTGACTAAAGATGTTTAAGAAGTGGGTCGTTATAAGAAGTAGAAAGCATTCCGAATGCATTGGGGAGGAAGCCGTCAGATGGGCGGAAAGGATCTGCCAGAAAAAGGAGACATTAATGCTACACCATCGGCTGAAAAGTCTTGTTTTGTTTGGCGCATAAGGAGGGCGGCCGCTAACTAGCTCTCTTAAGAACCAACTATTCCAGACTCAGCTATGACGAGGAGTCCTACACGGAGTGTATAAAACTACAAAATAGCACCTTGCATACCCATTTCAATACCAGTAAAAAAGGATCTCCGAGCTGGCCAACAAAAATACAGGCTCATAAGGAGCACCAGACTCTAGGTTTAAGACATGCAAAGTGAAAGAAATTGGGATTACAGTTTTGGTCCAGTGATTGAGACAAAATAAAAAACCACTTAAATAAAGGAAAACTCGCCAAGAAGCCTCATGCATGTGTATAGAATACAACTATTTTAGTCCTAGATAGATACCTATGGAACTAACAACACCAAGTCAGCACAATACCGAGAAGAGTTCCTGTAGACAAAGAAAGGAAGGACAAAAAAATAGATAATAGGAAAGTTTAGTAAGAACCCTTGTATAACTCCCCAGGAATTTCAATTGCGCTCCTATTCATTACTGTAGGAATTGGGTTCAAGCTTTTCCTAGCCCCTTCTCATCAATGGACTCCTGGCGTATACGAAGGAGTGCGGTTCGTTCGAGAAATTCCCACCTCTCTATCTATCTCCGAGATGTTTGGATTTTTCAAAACTCCAGGGACATGCAGAAGAGAAATGCTATCC
>JAYMSK010000016.1:0-22488 GCA_036897215.1 Plantago sericea
GAAAGACCACTTGCCTTTCTAAATGTTATCTCGTAGAAGATTTCAAATTCAGCCCTATTGACTCGACTAGAAGAGCTTTTTGCCTAGTCGATTGTGGAGAATGCTGAGCTCTTAGCTAGCCTATTCTTCTTCCGGGTGATGAAAGTCTGAGCCTCTGTCTGAGACTGAGTTTCTCTTGGTTCTCCCATACTTCTTCGTCTTTGAAGTGAACGGCCCGACAGCCCCTTACTTGGATTCGATTTTATGTTGACCTTCCACCCTATTGTAAGAACTCTAGGGGGAGTTTGCAGCTAAGCCAGAGTGTGCTGCTGCTCCCCAAGCCCAAGATAGTTGGCTATATGGAAGAATGGAAAACAAGGATTCCTACACACCTTGCTCTTTTTCGAAAGAGCTTGGATGTCTTCGACGAATCAATAGAATAGGGGGTCCGCGCGTCGTGCACTTCTTTTCTGGTATAAAGTAGCAATGGGGCGATGGAGGGACTAAGAAATATTGGCAAACTCTGTCCTAGCCCCTAAGCATAGGTCCATTCTAGATCCTCTTATTCAATCAAGATGTCAAATCTAGGGTACCATTCCAGGCTGGCTAAATAAACAAACCTGACAAACTTAAAAAATGGAATATGGCAGAAGCGAAGGGAAAGTCCGGTGAAAAGGGATTAAGCCCAAGCAAGGCCCAAAGCACTCCGATAGAAAGATACTGGCACTGAGGGATCTAAGGTCATGATCCAGTCTAAGTGAACTCCAACTACTTCGCAGATTACAGACGGAAAATTAGTCATTACCGGTAATTATAGGCTGGTGAAGTCGTAACAAGGGCCTTCCTAAACCCTTCGAGAGAAAAAAGAGCGACCGGAAAGCTATCTCCTACTATCTCGTAGAGAAGTTCTCATTCTCACCACAGATAATAATAATGAAAGCCGGACATCGGAGAAAGATTGTGATCTTTTCTTTCTAGATTCAGTGCGGTCTTCCGCGCACGACGGTGCTAAAGCTTGTTTAACCAAGGAAAGCCTTTAATAAGGAAAGGATTCGTCTAGATCTAACTCTAATCTAAAAAAAAAAAAGAAGAGCTCAAACAAGAGAGGTTTTCAGTGCAAGTCGGGTGAAAGGCTAGTAGTACACATGAAATGGAAATAAAGGATTGGTCTGCTTTGCCGTTGAGTAAAGCAATGAACTAAAGCGAGACAAATGGGAAATCCCTTAACTAAACCAGTAATAGGGCTTTGAGCATCGCGAATAGATGGGTCACTTATGATCCGTAGCTAACTAATAGGTTAATAAAAAAGTGAACGAAAATCCTTATTCTACCAGACATAGTGGAGTTGAAAAACTCAGCTAAAAATCACGTGAATTGAATCAAAAAAAGATCCCCTTAATTCCATTGAATAATAGAATGCTGCAAGGAAAAAAACCACCAACCAAGAAGATTCTACAATGTTATATTAAATACGGAATGTTTTTTCCACCAAAGTAGAGACCACGAAAGTGAAGTGTAATGTGATATCCCGTGTTTCCTTTTCCTTTCGGTAAGAAAGGGCAGCAATACCAGCAAGATGAAGAATCGTACCAAGCAAGCTATTAAGCCAACTAGCAAAACAAGCTAGAGACGGGATCCCCCCTTTTTTTTTAGCTCTACAATTAAAAATTAGAGAGTACATCACCTTCCCTTTTTTAGTGGAACCTCCTCGTATGTTGAGTTTGACTTTACTAAATGAGTGGACTCTTTCCTTTCATACGTATCGTCGCAGAAATTATAAGTCGAGGATCCATGGTTTTGACCTTTGTATTTTTTATAGGGGAGAGCAAGGACGAAAGATGACTAGTTAGAATGCTCCTTCAGTAGTAGCCATACTTTCTTTACTAGTGGTTAGTGGTCCCCTTAACCCGAGCAAAAGTAGTGCTTTATTACTTCTGTAATGGTGGATTACCATATTTTCTAAAGGGAAGTCGCCTTCATATACGCAATTAGTTGATGGCTTTTGACTTATCATAAAGTCTAACCAACCTGATATCTCCCCCGAAATAACTCGCCCTAAACTAATGAAGAAGATCGAAAAGATCTTTTCTGAGTCTGACTAATTTGTTTGTTTTTTGTGGGAGTTAGTCCTCGGTTCAGAAGGAAGGGAATGCAACGTACTATTTCATTCCATTCTAGTCACTCCTTCTTTCCATGATGTCCTCTCTCGTCTTTATTTCCTTTTTCTTTGCATAACCTTGATCCATTTCTAAATCCGACACAAAGTCTAGAAGGGATTGAGTCTTCTTTGTAATGCTTTTAGCGAAGTTCACCTTCGACTGTTCTGTCTTGTTCAAGTGTGAATATGGAATCGAGGAGGCAAATCAAATAGATATGTACCAAAAGCCTTATCTCATTAATCTGCACCAAGATGCTAAGAAAGACCAAAAATAGGCTCTATTTTTTGAGTCCCAGATTCCGATAGATTTCTTTCTTTTTTCCATCTTGCATGAATGGCATTTGGTCTTTCGTGCTCTAGCTTTTTCAGGGACTAAGAGGAGAGGAGATTCAAAAGGATCGGCCCAGGATTGTTTCGGGAAGAAGAGGAGCGAGCCCTTCCTTGCTTTCTTTCTCTAATAATCTGAAGTAGCCGGAATCGACCGATCTATGTTGAGCCCATTTATTGGCCTGGTAAACGCGATCCGAAAGGCCTTCTTTCTGGTAAGTAGACGAAGGCATTCTTTTCTTATCGTCTCAGGGAAATACTTCCATTTCGAGCTTGGCTATTAATAGTCTCCACGAGGATCAGAGTGGGAGTTCTAGATTCTTTCTCTTTTGTATCGGGCGCTTTACAACTCTTGTCTAGGTCGGAGTTCATCAACAGCCTAGGAAATGAAAAAAGTCTATTCCTAGAAGTTTTCCTTTTTCCGGATCCGATTCATTAAAGAAGCAAGGCTTTCTAGGATTTCGGCTTTCGGGCAAGCCAAAGAGAACCTGCCCCCTCTGGGATTAGAGATTACAATCTAAGATTTCTTCTTATTAATAGGATGATAACTTAGACGGTTGAGGAAGGAATACCAACTGAATACGTGCAGGCCATTGTAACTTGTTCTGATGGCCTTTTTGAAAATAAAAGAAAAGGCAGAGGACCTTTTGGGGAAATAGAATTGACTGCTGAGCCGCAACACCTTTTTTGCTGAAGCGAAAATTCCGAGGATCCATGGGATTCCACCCCGAACCTTTGATGAATTGAGAGGAGGTCAACCAGAAGCCATACTGCTGGCCTACGTAAAAGGAAACTCCCAAAGCGACTCTGAGAAGAGAAGATTCGGATAAAAAAAAATAGAAGGTATTCACCATGATCTAAATGTTGAAGACTAAATCAATAAGACCGCGCGAAAGTGAGCTCTGTCTCGAAAGAGGGCTCAGGTTCAAACAAGTCTAAATGCTGAAAGCCCTTCGGCTTTACCTCTTTTTCTCTACTGAGCGATCTATATATAAGAAATTTTTTTTTGAATTGTTAATGCAAGCGTTTACGGAGTTACCGTGAATAGAGGCTCCTACATCCTATGAGAACCTATGAGAACATGCTATAGCGCTATTGGATTAGATCTAGAAGCTTTCCCCTCTACATTACGTCTAGCGGAACCTCAGGGGATTGGACTTTTTGCTGCTTGAATGGGGATAGGGAATAAGAAGTGAAAAAAAAAAAGCTAATATAGATTATGAAAGACACCAGAAAAGACGCTTATAGATAGACTAAATTAATTAGGATAAAGGTAAGTCCCAGATAAAAGCCCCATTCCATCGTACGTTAAAAAGGTTTTCATTGTTCTTTGCTTACCACTTTTATTAAGAAATAAGAAAGTGAAATAAATCGAACCAAAGAATAGAATCTCCTAATCCACTTTATTATACGAGTAAGATCATTAATCTCCTAGGTAGAAGAACTCAAAACAAGTTGAAGTAATTGCATAGATATAGATAAAGAAAGACAAATTTTCCGTGGAGTCATTAGTCGCTATTAGCAACTCTATTAACCGCGACTCAGGTATCTGCAAGCAGATCGAGTGCAAGACGGCGAAAGAGTCAATTCATAGACGAATAATGCATCAATGAGAAACTCTTTTTCGAAGCCATTCTTGTTCCTTCCTCTCCATTCCGATAAATCAAAAAAAAGTTAGAAGATCTCCTAACTAAGAGAGCGAGACTTCTCCCCTCAGGCTCCACCAAGTCATGCGAAGGGAGCTGTCCTTGCCTATTGCATCCCTCTCTTAAGTTTCTGTGGAAAGTCCCTTTCTCAGTATGACGACGTCCATTCTTTTTTTTGAATTCGTCTATGGATTGTAGTGGTACTTATTTTAGGACACAGTGGACTCTTGTGAATGAAATTTTTCATAAACTATCTGGCGCCACCTCCATTAGCGGGATAGCGATTTCAAAACACGGTGCAATGAGCGAAAGCTTAGCGGAGGAATGCCGCGGACGCCGTGAATACAAGAAAGCCTACTTTGTTTGACAGAATCATTGACATGAAATGGGACAGAAAAACTCTACCTTTCCTGGTCATCTATGCATGACTCTTCAAGTACTCTAGCTGGAATACCTTGTTCTTACAGAAAAGAAATAACTTCTATCCCTAGGGTTTGATGAGTAGTGGAAGATTTCTTGTATAATATAGGGCGCTGTCATTCGTTCTTATCTAGAATTGGTCCATCAGTTAGACGTGAGTAATGATGGCATTCTCGCTCTAGCAGTGTATATGTTTTAGCCTCCAGGATAGAAAGATCCGAGTGTTCCTACTCATCTTCGTCTCCTCTGGTAAGCTGGGCTTGTATTTGACTTGCTAAGTACTAGAAGCCTCTAGAAGCCCCCCGGTCGGGGGCCCAACGTCTTTTCTTACAATACCACATTGTCTTTTTTCTTTATATCTTTTGTGTTCCGCGTGTCTCGCGCTGAATGAATGGGCTTGTCTCTTTTTGGAAACAAGGAAAAGAAAAATGGTTTTTTATTCTTCTTTTCAGTCTTTCTCGAAAGTCATTCTCATTCTATTCCTTATTACTACGAGCACGAGAATCACACCTCTCTTTTACTGGTCGAGTTCCAAAGTTCTCTCCATCTCAAGTCCCGTAGCAGTCAATTTAGATTTCTAAAGCCCGTAAAAACGACTTCCCGAATCCACTAAATGGGGCATATTCTCTTTTCAACCATATCTAGAGTTTCCTCGCTTAAGGAACTCTACACGCTGTGGTCTTTGTTCAGTTCAGTTTAGTGTTCGGTGTATCGAACCGTGTCTAACCTATTTTCAGTTCTGAAACTTCAGGCAAATCAAATAAATATAGTACATTTTATTGAGCAAACGGATCAGCCTTCCAATTTCACCTTGGATCGGAATGGAATCTTTGCAGGCCCCTATTCTTATCTATTTTCAGTCAGCACAACACAAAAAAAAAGGTTTTTTCGGTCGAACTCAACCTATCCAAGCGATGCCGGCCAATCTTTTATAGTGGAATAGTTTAGTAGCGGCATGCCAGGCTTAGAAATAGAAGTTTCCAAAAAGAGCTATGAAAGGGATAGCCTTCGACTTCCCATCTTAAGATGGGACAAACTGTCTATATCTCTCTGCTCCGTTCTTGAGAGTCCATCGCACCATAAAATTATCCCTTGTAATGCCTGGGTTTGTTCGGAAAGTCCTTTCTCACTCTGATAAGAAGAAAAATGAAAAAAAAAGAAATAAACAGTATGGAGCTCTGTGTCGAGGCAACTCGCTATTAGCCATTAATAGACCGAACCTTTATTGGATAGTCCATTCTGCCAAGGGAATAAGATGGGAAGAGTAGCCCAATACTAGGCATTGCAGCTGCCTACAGACTTCACAAAAGAGAAGGCTATTCGCCCGCCGGCACACCAGACACGAAAAGGAAAAGTACTTCCGCCCCTCGTTCAGAAAGAGCATTTTTACTATTGTGCATGAGAAGAACGAAAGTCTTAAGACAGAGAACTTCTTCAGGCTACCAATGGGTAGGTTCTATGAGCCTAGAGTCTTGTGCCCAACGAAATAAGAAAGAAGGCAAACCCTTTATATGGTATAGAAACAAGGTCTTCGTCTCATACCAATTGATAGAGGAATCGTCGCTCAAGAGAATAGAAAAAGAGAAAAAGTGCCATTACCCAAACAAGTAAAAAGCCCTAGCTTGGGCCTTAACCCCTAAGAAAAGACGAAAGCTAGCCTAACGAATGCCATCGGAAGTACATAAGTAGGTGACAGGATTCCCATAAAAACTTCTTGTCAAGCCCCATCAGCTTTGGGTCTTTCATATCCCTTTCTAGGAATTGTCGGTAAGAAAAAAAGAAAGATTGGATCGTGAAGAAAAGCAATCATTTCTATTTCACTGAATGATGTTCGATTTGAAGAGTTTAGGGAAGTTCTACTCCAGGGCATTTTTAACACCCTGTAATCTAGTAATAGCAACCCTACCTAGAAACCACCAGGTTTTCAGACAGGTTTCCACTATCTTGAAAGAGGGGCGTCGTCAGATCGTACTAATGGTTTCAAGCAAATAATTACGAAAAGTATCCACAACTGAAATAGATTCTATAAAATCTGACCTCAGTTCGGCATCAGATTGCGGAAATAGACCTTCTACCAATTATACCAATAAGGGTCGTTTACGCATTTTTGGACCTTGAGCCTACTGATTGATTGGAACAAACCTAGTTCTCCCTCTGAAAAGAAAGACACTTTTCCCTTCTGACCAAAAAGGAAGGACCGAATCCAGAAAGAAGGACTTCCAAAACCGAAAGGAAAACAATGAACCAAAAGGCCGAACGAATTCATTAATTGGATGAGTGGCAATAGCTAATAGCAGAATTGATACAAGAAGAAAGGGTTCGAAAGTAAGACTCCCTACGGTTGAATAACTAAGACCGTCCATGGGTCTTGACGTCTAGTGCCGGAAATGGGTTCTTCGTGCAGGACATGACGGGGAACCTGCGGCTGGATGGAACCAGACTGCAGATTGCACTTGCTTGCCTACAGACAGAAAGCCCTGGCTATAGAACCCCCACTGGTATGGAATATATGCAGTTCCATTCGATGAGAGAGAAGTGACATTGAACGATAAAAAAAAAACAGCAGAAATAGACACTTTATAGGATTTATCCCATTAAGCTGTCGTTCCCAATCTTTGCAGATTAGAATGGGAATAGGGTCGAGCCCTTAGAAAGAAACTTAGCATAGGCTGCCTCAAAGGCCTTTCCTACCTCTTCGAGGTTCGTTAACTGCCTACTTGGTATCAGTGCCATGTTTCGGGCTTATTTCTTCCTCATTACTCAGTTACGAGATCAGATCCAAGATACTATAAAAACTGTCTCTACGATTAACATAATAAAGTAAGATTTCTTCTTTCCAAGGCTTTGTAAACTCCTTCCCTTTCCTTCCGTGACCAAGAAAGGCAAAAAAAGAGTCAGCAGTCAACTACACCTCTTGGACTAGAAGGGTACATTGGATCTACTTTTCTATTTATATACGCATTTAGGAGAAGCGACAGTTAGAGCTGGATAGCTATCAGGGGAGGTGTAGTCACGCGCCAAAGGATTACTCAGATAGATTTCACGGAATAGAACATATTTTTCGGAAATGGGAAATATAAGCTTGATTCACTAGGTTTTCAGATCTAGAATGAAATAAATTGCACTTTATTTAACTAACCTTAGATTTCCTGGAAAGTTGTATGAAATCCATGATGAACGAGATTTTTCACTACCAAAAAAAAGAGAAGACGAAGTCGTGGAGCTCCATAGCTATTGATCAGCAGCAAGAGCCAGAGTCGACAACCTCATACAGGTTCCATTCCTGCCACAAAGCAAAGAGAATTCTACGCTTTCAGAATAAAGGACCTCTCCTGGGTGAGGACATCAATGGTAGAAGAACTTGGCCTTGAAGGGGCCCTTTTTTTTACCTATTTTCAATCTTATATACGTAATTCTAGTTTTTAAGTCCGATTTCCCTTGCCTGGTTTTACTTTCGCGAAGGATCTGGGCTTTCTTTGAGATTGGTTTGTGATTGAGGATCCTGTGTTAGGTTTGGTGCATAGGAGCCGGTTTATGTTATGGGTCATCATTTATTTTCTAGATCGAACGAGAATAGACCAAGCTTTCTTTCTGGAGAAGGAGCCGTCTTTGATACTACTTTGTAGGAAGTGGAGTCCTTATCTCTTTCCTTTTCAATCTTTTTCATTTCCATTCATCGTTTTTTTCCTTTCTTTTCTTGCTGGTTTTTTCTTTCTGCTCCACTTCTCTTATATTTATATTATATACGAGGATATTGAATGGCTGGTTGTTCCCCTCTCATCTGAAGTGGACTGGCCTTTGGATGGAATTGTTCTCCCTTTAACTATAGTGTAGGATGGAGTCTGCTGGGTTGGGATTGTGTAAACCTCAACCTCTTGTCCGCTCTCTTGAGCTCTATCCCTAAGCCCCTCAGAACTGAATGTGCTGTGGATAGTTCTTCTCTAGAAAGAAGGTCTGTAAGGCATTCTTCTCTTCCTTGAGAGTGGACGACTGCCGGTGAGTGATTCCCATGAGTTCTGTGTGAGCTTGGGTCCTTGGCCAATGATCGAGTTGGGGCAATGAGTTGGTATGCCATTTGGGGAGAAATGGACACCTGAGGGATAACGAATACTTTGAGCGCTTAGCGAAAGGGTCTTCTTCTAAAGCACCTTCTATTTCCGTCTTTCCAATCCTCGAGTGACTTTTGGGTCTAGTTGGAAGGAAGCCCTTTTTTAAGAGGTAGGCTTCGGACTCCCAATCTGGCTTGGTCACTGGATAAAAATCCTTTTTGGAAGGGTTGCTGCTAGCCATAGGAAAAACGTAGTCATTTGTTTTTCGATAAGGGAAGCTCATTCAAAAATCTCTTTTTTTCCTTTCACTATCACTAACTATCACCATAGGGGTCAAAGTACGAATTATTATTTCCCCTAAGGAGAGCTTATTCTCTTTTGGATTCTGGACGTTCACTATAGGAGCGAAAGTGCATTTTTCATTTCTTCCGTCCCAGATTCTCCTTTCTTTTCTCTCTCTGTCAGAGATGGAAGCTCATCCTACCTTTCTCCTCGTTTTTGATTTTATTAGCGAAAATGAAGATTTTACCCCTATGTAGAATGCAACTTTTTCAACGAATAGACATTCGAACCCGCAACGATGAGACTGAGAGGCTGACGACGTAGAAAGAATCACACTTTTCCTTAGAAAAAAATATGCTGTCCCCTACCCCTATTTAGTTTACCTTGGAAACGGCTAGAAGAATTAGTTGACTCGTTGACTCGTCACAATCGCTGCATGACATTGACCCAAGCGCTTCGAAAAGGCTTTTCTGAGTATACCGGAGGAAAGTCCCTAAAGCCAACGAATCACCAAACTTCTTCTCTTAACTGACATGCGAAAGTGCCATGCATCGAAGTCAAGATGATCTAACCTTTGTTGTCTAGCATGTGGGACCTTGCCTCTTCTATCCCTCTCTCGCCGGCCGAGCATCTTTAATCCCTCTCCCTTTGGTCGAGCTTTTGTTTTCCTCTCCTGTTAGTCGAGCCCTCTGGGATTCCCTTGTTCTGTTTTTAGCTGTTCACCGATCTGGAATCTTAGCATCTTTCTTTTTTCTCAAAGATAAAGATTTTCACTTTCCATATGATGTTAATCGTTAATGCCAGCTTTCATTCGATGCAAGAGGAAGAGTCTTTTTGCCATCTTTTTGAGATCCTTATTCTGATAAAGGAATGTCCGCTTCACTAGGTTCGATTAAAGTAGGTTTTGATTTCCCATTTCGAGTGTCTGGTATAAGAGTTGATAGCCTTTTTAAACAGGATTTTTAGTGTATTCTCATGTTCGAGACGGAGTTGTAAAATGCAAGAGTTTGCAGCCGACTTAAAGGCGATGGCAACTCAAATATGTCACTTCGGGTGTCACATAGATAGAGGAATGCAATTTTTCACTAAGCAAAAGAAAGGAAAATCGCTCAAATAGTTTTTGTAGATTGCATGGGACATTCTTTTATTTATACGCAACTTCTTGCTTAACTATTCAGCAAAGTACTTAGTACACCGAGTATCAGCCTTCTTTCCATGGTCAATTTGGTATTAACATTTCAAAGTTGCACTCCTTTTTCTCTCTAAACAGGGACTTGGGAGCAGCCATCCGTAATAGCTCACTGGTCTAGCCCGGTTCTTACTAGCTAAAAGAAAAGAAAGAAGATGATGATGAAAGCACTGTTTGATGGGTCGGGGAATCTGGCCTGGGACTTCGTTCCACCTGCCTGCCACTCTTTCCTTGTGGAGTTAACGAGAGTAAGGTGTTAGCGACGAAGTCGGGAGAAGTGCAGTTAGCAAAGGTCTGTTTCAATTCTGGTTAAGAAAAGCAGCTGCGGAAAATGCATGGAACAACACATATGAATATCATTTCCTTTTGGCCCAGCCCTCTATAGATGAGTCAGTATCGGCGGGTCAGTCATCAATCTGCTCATGCATGATTCCGTCTCTCTCTTCACTACTCCATGTATCAACGTATAATAGGCATTACTGAAAATCAACAACGAGTTCAAATAAATAAATAGAAAAAGACGTCTTCCACATGAAAAGACTGAGCCGGCAAGCTACCGGGCATCGAGAGCTATAACCCCGAGGAGCGAGATAAGATAATGGAAAGCCTGTCCAAGGCTGTGCCCCTTATGACTACCTAGACGCCTTAACTTCTGGGTAGCGAAAACTACTATACCCCATTCAATGACCGGACTAATACTATATCTACACTAGACAAAATCAAAAGACATAAATAGAAATGGACGATAAGACTTGCAGGGCATCAAGAGCGTAGACCGGCTCCGCCTACAGATTATTTGGATATCTAACCTAAAACATACTTTCCAGACTGCCGCGCCGACTTCAAAAGGCCAGAAACTAAAGCATAAACGGAAAAAGGAAAGAAAGGCCGGGCATGATCCTGCTTCTTGTTCGTTGGCGCAGAGAAGCATAAGTTCTATCTTCAACATATGGAAAAGTTTAGTCTTATATAGATCTTATATAGATGAATAGATGAGCGTGAACAAAATGGAAGGGTAAAACTAGGGCTTTCGGTCAAGCAACGTGGAAACAAAGCTATTCCAAATTCTATTCGTGTTCGTATTAAAGTCGTATGCAATGGTCAGGGAGATATAGCTCCTTATATTAAGGTGAAAATTATACTCACGATCCCAGAAGGAGTTTCTTTAGCTGGCTGTATGCTTAAATCAATTCTTCTGCTATCTCTCTATTTTCCTCTTATTGAAAGCCCCTATTAAAGGGCTCTTTTCTATCACCCGCCCAACATCTAGCAACCCTGACTATGTTTCCGAATCTAGTCGACCTTGTGTTCACTCGACATTCCAAACTGGAATCCTCGAAAAGATAAAGTACTATAAATCCGATACATGCTTTTGTCGTCCGCTACGGGCCTTGAGCCTGTACCTCCGCTCCTGATGTTTGCACAGCTGCCCTCCTACTATTGTGTTGTATGGTCACACTTGAAAGTATAGGAAGAATAGACTCTTCCAACAATCTTGAGTCTTTATTGTGTCGCTCTCTTCTTCCGATTGAAGAATGTCTTCATTATCATTAATGTAGCCTTTCCGGACGAATAGACAAGACAGGGGAAGGATCCTTTCTTAGCTGAACAGGGAGGATTCTAAGATCAAATGAACTCATGATCGAAGGAGAAGCTAATTCGGGTTGATGGTTATTGACTTTGGGCATAGCAAGCGGTGCGTAGACGTGGAGTCATAAATAATATGTGTGAAAATATTCTACACCTTTCTTTCTAGAGTAGCTGGGTCAAGCCGGAAAAGAGTTTCCTCCATTGGATGATTCTTCCTATCTAATTATATAATTATAGACCACATTGGATTTCTTTGATTTCTCTTCACGGACCTGGATTCTACCTATCTTTCTCTTGCCATTATGATTTTTTCCATATAAAGTAAAAGATATCGGTTGAGGCATTTCGCCAATAAATGGATAATTATGCCTTAGCACTGGAATCTTAGCCCAAATAAGGGATTAACCTGTAGAAGTTAGCCACTAGAAGGGAATGCACAAATCTGTAAAAATCCGTGGAATAGTTTTTGTTTATAGTTAGGACGCCGGACACAAATATAGTAGGAAAAGGTTCAAGACCAATGACGTATACTTGAGGAGTCAGGACCTGAAATGAAAGGTTTCCGTAGAACCAAGACTTTCACTTGTATGGGAGAGAATCTTATTAGTTACAAAAGATAGCCGCACCGCGGGCTGGACTCAGTCTCATAGCGTATTCGCTCGGCCTGCCTTCTTTCATTAGTGGTCGAGCTTTCACCCTAAATATCAACTCGTTGACAAGAAAATTGAAGCACTCATGCAAGACATACCCACCCAGCCGGCGCTGGAATCCAGTCCTCGAAGTCACAACGAGAAATCAAAATAAAAGAATTTAGCGAATAGTTGGATCCTCATGGAAGGGCGAGTCAGTAGCAAAGGCCCGGACCGAGGGCAAGCAATCGAAGAGAGGGGAATGGAGTCTTTGAACGCAAGTCTAGCAAATGCTCCAAAGCCTTCCTTGTTGCATCAGGTTGTTGTGGTCGTTATGGCTCTAGTTGAGACTGGTCAGTAAACCTTTCTTCTTGTTGATAAGGTTGAAAAGGTAGTTACAGGGGTCTTAGCTTGGTTCTTGCTTGATCGAACAAAGCCAAGTTAAGTAGATCTAGGGGCACGGATTCGAGCGCAGGCGAGCGAGGAGAGAGTATAGGACAGACGACCATGAAGCATACGACGGTGCACTCATCTGTATCCGTAGGTATTAGCTGTTTTATTTCCTAGCTCTACATCTTGGAAAGTCTTGCCGGCCGAACTCTGCAAGGGACAGTTATGGGAGATAAAAACAAGTAGTTATATTTCCAAGAGGGGTAAGATCAAAGATAAAACGTGGTTGTTAGATATCAGTAGCTCATGGGGTTACCTGGAAGGGCTCGACCGATTGGGAGAGGGGAAATCTTCTCACAGATTTTGTATTAAATAGACAGTTCTACTCCAATATATTGCGCCTACTGAAGAGCTATAACCCCCTGTGAGCCTCGGTTGACTCTATTCACCGGGTGGCCACGAAGATCTTTATAGACACAATTCTATGATCCTGCGACTCCAACCTCCGCCATCTACTTATTTTTTGTTCACTTGGCTATTCCAAAGACAGGGGGACTCTATCCATAAGGCCCCTTCTCCAGCTTTGTTTAGAGTGCACTTTCCTGTGAAGATCGAATGCTAAGAAAGACTGTAGAGAGTTGCCCGCAACGAGCATTAACAAATAGATTCCTGAATAAACAAATACTGTAAAAGAGAAGAAGGGGAATCCTTACTTAATAGACAATAAAATTCTACTTTATTACTAGCTTATTGGAGAGGAAGGGTATTTTTTATTATTGATGTTATTGCTCCTAAGAAATCGGAATTACATACTCCGCCGCTTTATACTCGAAATGCTCTCGCCTCCCTTCACCACGAAACGGTTATGCGAAACATCTATAATATATCATTTCAATGCAAGAAGTCCCTCCTGGCCTTCAGAACTAAAAGCGAAGTTAAGATCCTTATCCAAAGCTCTAGGGTAAAAGTAAAGAGAAAAAGAAGAGTTGGAAACGATGATCAAGTTTTTAACGAGAAAGACAGGGATCTTATATTTAGACTGAGCTATTAAGATCGCCGTCCCCGTCGAATCAATACCCTTGAGACCCCATCTCTTCTTTTGGGAAGTATAGAGACCCTGCTCCTAAGTAGCTGCGTCCGAAGTCGACGAGTCTTTCCGAGAGTGATAATCATAGATAGATAGTAGCCTTCGTCTCAAAGGTCCTAAGGGCTAGATTGAGTTAGAGAGGAAAGAGATCTTGCTAAGCCTCTAATACGTAATTGTGAAGAGCAAATAAAGTTATATAGAATAAGATTTCACAACCAGGCGCTCAAACGGCGCATAAAACAAAGTAAATTTGCCTAGGTCTACTAATGTAGATGATCGGAACTTGCACTAAATTCTCTTTCCGACATAGACTGGGAAGGGGGGCCCCTGGTGAACACCATATCTTATAACTAACCCAAATGCAGGCCCTTCACTAACATAAATCGACTGACCCTTCGAAAGGAGCTTGCGGATGTCCGCGCCAAATATAGCTTTGGATTATCTGTCTACTATACCTGCTTTGTCTTTCCCGCTGACTGATCATGGTCCCGTTTCTACCTCAAGTACAAGAAGGAATGTTTGCTGTTCAGTCTCTTCTTCTCCTCTGTTCTCCTTATCACTTTCTTTTTTGTTTCTCTTTGTCAGTCGAAGGAAAAAAGCTTCTTGGAATTGTGTATATAAGGATTAGTGATAAATACTAATAAAGTAATAAAGGAAATGGTTTTGGTTATTTGGTTAAGGCAAGGCCGTGGGTCGACCCATGCTTACCCTGCTCTTCAATAAACAATTTTTGATCCTCTCTCTATTAGTGCTCGGGGCATCGGTTTTGGTATCGACACTCGAGGGTTCGATCTTATACACGACGACCGGGAATGCCTAATCTCCTCAAGGATTATATAGATCGCCTAGCTTTCTTGTCTATTCCTAGCTACCTATGCTCTCGAAATCACCCGCCCTGCTGACCAACGCACTGATGCACTCCCCTTTCCAGCTCGATTCCAAGTTGACTACTATAATCATAATAATCATAATGGGTCTAGATCGAAGTGCTCTACTCCAGAGTCTGGCGAATGAGTATAGGAGAATCTTGGTTTGGGTTTCGGTTTTTATTCTTCTTTTATTCTTATTCGTTGTCTAATACGTAATTATTTCACCTAGATAAATTGCCCTTTTGATCGGGTCTAACCACCCGGATTATTCCATTCCTCGGTTTTTGGCAAAGTTTAATACAATAATAGCTCATGATACCAGCGTCTCAAACTCTCCGCGACGGACTAGGCCGCCAGTCGAAGGCATGAAGGAATTGCCTTAAGTAGAGGAAAGTCAAGTTAGTGAAATCCTGAGAGAAGAAAATAGAGAGTCAACGGACTCGATATCCAACGTTTGGCCAGATTGGAGAGTGCATAGGTGTGGAACTGGCAGGCTTTTGCTTTAAGTCGTAGATCTATAAATTGAGTTCCTTCTAGTTTCAATTGGATGCGTAAATGACCTGAGTCAAAATGAGGATCGGGCTTTCTTTTCACGCCTAAGCAACCCGTAGATTTCTGTGATCTAAGATCGGAATAAAAAACCATTCACGTGGGCCTCTCTGTGTCTATCCCTGGAGTCAGTCAGATGGGAGACCTTCTCCATATGAAGGAAGGAGGGAAGGATTTCTGTGATCTAAGACTCGACCTACTTCACCTATTCCTTTCATGAGGGAAGGGCAAAAAGAGGAGCAGGGAGCAGAAAGAGACATGTTTTCCCTCCGTAACCGGTACCTGATATTATAGTAGATTCAACTAATCCTTTTACTTCAATATCTTACGTGATTCTGAACTCTACTTTTTCGGTCAATGGTTCTCAAAAGTCTTACAGCATTAGGGTTAAAAACTGAGAATAGATGATTTGCGTAGGTTCGAATCCATTTTAGTTAAACTCTTCCTCAAGCAGATCCATTTGGATCAAAAACACAATAAAGTAGAAAGTTTTTTATACACCCACCCTCCTTAGGTAGCTAGTCGAGCAAAAGAAATTTGCGCACATGGAGCTTCCCACCGGGTTAAGACACATAATAAAATAATAGTAGTTAAAGAGCTAATCGAACAAAGTAAAGTCGGTCCAACTGCCCATCATAAGAAGGACCGAGTGACAACCCCACGGTGTACGCAGAAAACCTACTCGGCTGGTCAACGGACGAAGAATCAAGAGAAAAGAACTCAACGCAGGCAGAATGAAGCTGCTAAAACAGCCTTTCAAGGAAACGGAGGTCGCCAGACAAAGGGGACTCGGACTTCGCATAAACGGATTATGATCCGTCAAGGTGTGAACGGAAGAGATAAATGAGGAGGTATGATATTTATAAAGGGCCACATGGCGAAAGCAAGAACCATGCATTTTCTCTTAATATACGCCTTTTTTCTTATGTTGACTTTAGCGCTTAGCACATGGACCACCTACCATAGTTTGCTGCGTTTATAATATTCGCCTATGGACATCAGTAGTTGTATTTTTATCTTGTGCACCTTCTTTCTTTTTGGGAGGCATACCATTCGTCTTAGCTCTTTTGTTCATTCCACTAATAGGATTATATACGCAATTACGATATTCAGTTTTCTTTCTGGAAAGAGGAGTTCATTCAAAAAGGAATAGCTAAATGAGTCGAATAGGAAGGCCTTTGGAATTGTATGGAATCATAGTCCACTACCGATACTAACAAGAGCTATCCGATCGGGAAAGCTATCCTATATCTATCTATGAATAGTAGGTGGCATAATCAATTTTTAATAAGAAAATAAAATGAATACAGTTTATAGCTTTTTTACTTACCTTTCTTCGTTCCCATACATCCAATTAGAAATGTCGGAGAATGACTAATCAATAAATCTATTTTTTATAGAAATCTTACTTAGAAGGAACAATCACTTATCCAAGTTTTCATTAGCATTGGATCCTTTCATTGTCTTTTGATGTGATGTTAATGTCGAAAGCAACCTTTCTCCTCATTTCATAGTTTAACTCATTGATACATAGCAACTCTAGGAAGATCCCTTCATAGAGAGAAGTAGCAAAAAGGAGACCGAACCTAACTCTGAGAAAAGAGTGCACTGAGCAAAGATCTTCTAGGTTGACATTCTCGATCAAGTGATTAGGGAAAAATAGCTCAAGTAAATGCGTATAGAAAGATCGATCAAGGATAGGCTATTTACTAAAAAAAAAACACTTTAACGTAGATAGGCCTAGCTTCCTTTTCGAATGCTGGAGATAACTACTCCTGAAAGGAATTGGAATCCCCTAGATAGAGCGCATAGGCAGAAGTTAGGGATATCTATTTTTGTGGTTTTGAGTTCGACTCCAGATACCAAGATATGGGACTTTTTGTTCTTCCTTCAAAGGCTTTCCGGCAGGCATGTACTCTTGCTTCTAGTAGGTCGAGATGAAGGGATTGCAAGAATCTTGCCCTTTCTAGAGGCACTAATGTCATTTTCCTCCTAATTAGGGAAATGCCTTTTTCCGGATCATCCACAAATGAAAAACTTCTTCTGGTCGTGTTATCTACTTAGGTTGATTTCGTCCTATTCTTAGGATAGGCTTCCACCAAAGCATTCGTCCTTTGGCGACAACTATCATTCCTCATATACTTCATAATAATCTTCCTACTAATTATACTTCTCATACTTACTTAAACGCTCTTCGAGGGACTATAGATCTCGGGAGTAAGCCTACGTGTCAAATGTGGAAATAAACTCATAGCAGGTATTTGACATGAAAATATTTGGAATTGATTGGGGTATTGAGCTTTAGCTACAAGGGCTTTTCTTTCTTTTTTTAATGCCTTCGGTCGATAAAAAGCACAATTGACATCCATAAAGAAGAGAAATGTCTAGAAGGAAAGGGCTTGAACCAATGAATGTAATTTTATTCATTTTTTAAACCGATGCTCTATCACAAACAAAAGCATTGACTGAAAAAAGATAAATCTACCCTACCCTGATATTTATTTCTCCTAAGGAATGGATAGAATCCATGATTTGTCAAAAGCTCTTCTCTTTCGGTCACAGCAAGGAAGTCTGACTTAGCCGAAGCGTCCATTCACTGACTATGCTGCTACTGGAAAGTTCCTGAAGTTTCTGAAAAAACCAATTCTTCTATTAAGAGACTTTGAAATGAAGGAAATCGAAGGTCAGAAAAATGCCAAGATCGGTAAAGAAATACATATCTGGAAAGGGATGGCTTGGGCAGTGACCATCAAACAGCGCTTTCTGGCTGGTATTTCCTCCATGAAAGCATCTTAAGCTCACACATTTGCTTTCTTCGCTCCCCATCCCTAGAACAACTGACATCTGAGCTCCTAGAAGCTCCTAGATCCGGGTCTGTAGACCGTGGATACAGGTCATGCTCGTAGGTATCATGTCATTCATTGACAACGAATCCACTTTCACTGCTCTATTTGGAAATCCCGAACAGTCATGGATCTTCCCTACTTGTATGGAATTCATTGATGGCATCCAAAAATGCTTAAATGGAATAATCCCTCAACAAAAGACTTAGGCGAGAGTGTTAGTCTACCTGCCCTAAGCCCTAGAGCTTACTTCTTAATAAGCAATTCATAATACGATATCTTGGAACAAATCAACTTCAAAACCAACCAAACAATTATGTATAGAAAGAAAGACACCTGACTTCTATTATTTGCTTTGCCGGAAGGTCTCAAAGGATCAATCTAGAACCTCATATTTACCATCTGATATGGATTCTGAATCAAGTCATCGGACCAATAAGCATAGCCATTTCCACCCTTTGTCACAGAAAAGAGGGATAGTGTACTAGCAGATTCCGATAGGGAAGTTCACAGACTGGAAGAGGGCCCATGGATTCTACACGGGATGGGATACTTATGACTTCCCTCGTTGGCAGCGGAAAGAAAATGCACTGGGTTGGCTTTTTTTTTTTCATTTTTCTTGTCAAGATGGAAAAACATAATGCGGTGGACATCTTCCGGGACCATTTCCCTTTGGTTCGACTCGCTTTTGAAACACTGTCAGAAAGGAAAAGCAAATCGGGAGTGAGGTAGGGAGCTCTTCCTCAACCTGAGACTCTGTCTACTAATAGGAATGCTTCTCTTTGTTCATCAACGACTAGCCACCGGCTTCGACTGACTAAGCCCACCCCATGTCTCACATATCCGATCTAGTCTCTCTCGATCCCAGACCCAAGGGGATATCAGCATTTGCCTTTTTAAGTAGAATTGAGAGAAGGATTTAAGAAGGTGCAGGATGGCACGGGTTGGGACTCCAACTGAAGGTGAAAAAAGAATAGTAGGCTGCAAGATCATAGGCATTGGCGTTTTAGATCCGTGGGAAATTCTGAACAAATGACTCAATAGTGTACTTAAATAGACAGAATAGGGGATACTGGTTGGATCATCGATAAAGAAGGGGCCTGAACAAGTGAGAGAACTCCTGGGATTTGGCCTATGCATGGGATCTTGGTTCAGCGGCTAGTGCAGGACGAGAGAAATGCCAGGCGAGCCGGACGTTGAGTCTTTTTCCTTAAATAAGAGGTACACAGTTTAGGCATGAGCTTGCCATTCTGTCTAGCACAGCTATCTAAGAAGACCATCTTGTCGCTAAGTAGGAATATCTTCTATACCTTGCCCTTTCTGGTGCTAGCGTTCCTACCGAGCCCGGCTCCTCCGCTAACTAAGAATTATCTAAACGGACTTCTATATCTGATTTATAAACTCGGACTTTTATGTGCATTTACCCTAGCGAACCAACAGCAAGTCCAATAGCCTCACCCTATGATGTGCACTGCTTTCACCAACCACCTTCTCCTTTCTGTGAATCAACCTTCACTCTTCTATCTTATCTGGATCAAGCTATTGACCAACAAAAATAGATACTCGCCTTTGACACCCACGTGCGTCAACAACCAAATTGACTAAGACCTGGAAATTGTGCTAACTTACAAGTAGTCCTGCGTCGACTGAAGAAAGCTAGGCTCTCCCAACATTGTTATAGCGCCTTCATCTCACCCTTCAAAAAAAATATTTTACCTCGAACTTCTCCTTTTCGCCTCAACATTTTCTTTCTACTTGCAAAGTTCACAGAAAAGAGCAGGGAGGAAGACAGCAGATAGGGGACTTTCAGAGAGTAGATAATGGATCCAAGTGGGAGTTTTAATTCCTGTCACTCAGCGAACTAACTATTTTCTATTTTGGGTATCCAATAAATTCATCCACATGGAAACTCCGGCGCAGCTCGCAGGACATGGATTCTCCGGCATGACCCACTTTCTCTTC
Source organism: Plantago sericea (assembly GCA_036897215.1). Lineage (NCBI taxonomy): Eukaryota > Viridiplantae > Streptophyta > Magnoliopsida > Lamiales > Plantaginaceae > Plantago > Plantago sericea. The sequence continues at coordinate 19,970 of JAYMSK010000016.1, forward strand.
GATTCCACGGGAGGATGGGAGTAGGATGGTATCTTTTTCCATATGCATGATAAAGATATGTGCTGCTAGACTGAATATGGCTATGGGATTCGTTCCGGTGAGCTCGTTGTCTTCCATTCCTCTTCTGTTTTCTTTCTCTTTGTGCGGGCTGGGACCATGTCTCCCGAATAGTCTCAGTACATATGGCGCAAGACGATTGCACAGATCGAGGTCGGAATGGGATCGGGTCTTTCAAGCCTGATCGTATCTTCTGTGAGAGTTGCCGGTGCTATTATTTTATGTTACAGTCAGAGTTGCAATTGAATACGGTGTTCTCGAATAATAGCTTGAGAAGAACCGGCTATTTCATCCCGTCTGTCTGTAGTAAGCAATTCCTTTTCGGGCTGTGATTGAGAAAATATCCCCCGGTCTCCCCGATCGGTTTCGGTTCGGTGGTTGGTTTTTGGTTGAATGAATATCTGTACTTCCTAATTAGCCTCGGCCTTACCTGATTGCTATAAAAAAAGTTTGAAAGGTAGGTTTTTGAAGTGATGAAATGGAAAGGAAGAACTGCTTTCTGGAGGAAATGCTTATTCACTCTAATTGAATCATAAACTTTTCAATCAAACCCCAACTATTAGTGAAAGCTCCATCCTAAAATCAGTCATCTTACTCTTTCCTTTAGTCGTTCCTTCATTGACTTCGTTCATTCAATCACTCTTTGCCGAGGAAGGCAAACCAATCACGATGTTCGCATCTCCTCGAATCACGCCGATCACCAAAGAGCTCAGACCTCCTCTATATGACACCTATCATTGCGTAGATGTCATGGAAGGGCACCTCTGGTATGACCAAAGGCGTGAGATTGAAGTACTGTACCTCAGTCCCACCCAGGTTCATTAAGTTCACCATGTGATGAAAAGGCTCGGCACCTCACTCATATCGCTAACTCGCCCTAAAAGATGAACTTGAATCTCGATCGAACAAGGCTCGAAGAAGCTATTAGATACGAATAAGTGTTGGATTGGAGGAGAACTTCTTTCTCTTCCCCAACTTTCAAAGTCTTGCCAGGGGAAGAAGTAGCTACGGTCAACTCTAAACTATCTTTCTTCTTTCACTCATAGCTATCTGACTGTGAGGATTCCCCCTTGTATTCCCCAAAGGCTAGGAAAGGTTAGTAATAGGCTCAACTACAAGTCTTGGAGCTAGGCAGCTCAGTATGGTATGAGGATCGAAGGGAAGCTAACAATGGGGATGCCCCTAGTTGTTGAATTCCTTTAGTTGGAATGAAGAGCTCCGACCTTCTCTTATGGCGCAACTAGACCAAAATGAGCTAGCTGATAGAGCTCTTATGCCTACTTCTACAAGTTAGGTCCGAAGATGCGACTAGAACTGAAAGAAGAGGAAGGTTTTTCCTGGGTAGGACTTTGGGGTATTCGACCGAAGCCAGTAAAGTTTCCACACCAGAGGGTGCATCAACCTCTTTTCTTTCATCACAAGAAAGGTTTGGAGGGGACAAGCGAGGCTAAAGGGTTAGGGCAGGAGTTCAGGATTACATTTATTGCGCCTTTGAACATGTTTCATCTAATTGAAGCGCATGATTCATCAAATATCCGCTATTATTTGATTCAAGTAGCTCGACTTCTTTATCCATTCAAGTTATAGGCTTGACTATCCGTCCTTATTGTTATTCTTATTCAATAGTAGTAAATTGCCAGGATCAAAGTCTTCTTTAGTCATCAGGAAGCTATAACTCTTAACTAAACCTTAGGGTAGCGAGTGCACTACAAGTAGTAGGGCGGTAACGGTATAACAGTAGCTAGGGTTGCTCTGGCTGTACGTGTCTTGCCTGCTTCTTGCTTTGGTGCATAGTCTATAGGTCCAATCTCATCTGCTAGTAGCTGCTTTCTTAGTTATAAAATGATTATGCTATAATATGGGACTGCTGTCTTACATGTCCACAAAAGCAAGCGCTCTTGAAGGCTTGGGCATTCAAAAACACTTTATGCGGTTGGCTATCTTACTTATCCTTGCCTTGATGTGCCGAAAGTTCAAAAAAGCCTAAACCATCATTCCACTATCGTAGTAGAACGGTATTCAATTGATTTGAGCTTTATCGTCCCACCGCCATATCAACGAAAACAAAGGCATATTCATCCGGATATCCAGGAGGCAATCTATGTAGAAGTTCCCCCATACCTACTTTTGCCTTACAGCCAACGGATGAGGCGGGAGTAAATAGACTGAGTGACTATGGTCAGGTAGCTCAGCTCCAGTTCACAAAAGGAAAGAAGCAAGGGATTGATTAGAAGAGAAGGCAAGAAGGAATAAGCAAGCCTACTCTCCAACCATTATCCCCGCCCTCGGTGCCTTCCCTAAGCAAGCAGCCTTTCGCCAAAAAGCCACCATCCACTTAGCTCTTGCGTTTTCAAAGTAGAAGAGTGGTCTCTTAGAAGTGCTTGTGTAAGAAGGGCAGGCCATTGCATCAATCCTAATCCGATCATGGACCTTACCATGTCCAGTAAAGTCCTATTTCTCCT
>JAYMSK010000017.1:0-19390 GCA_036897215.1 Plantago sericea
TAAGACCTTCGTTTAGGTAATCCGTCTGTTAATCCATAATCCGTTCTCGTTGTTTGAACCTTCACGAAGCGTTTGAGGTGAGTGTTCACCTCCTATCTCTTTACTTCTTTCCTTTTAAATAAACCAAAACCCTGGAAGATATTTTATTGCATGTTTCGCTATTTGTTTGCTTCCGTTATGTATGCCGTATGTATGGCTTTTTGTTTTGGAACTTATGCAAGAATCTTTATCTGGTTTTACTGGAGTTGTTTGATTGTTTGTTCGTTTGTTGGTTTAGTTTTATTTTGGATCCAATATTGATTTGTTAAGGTTACTTGTGAGTAGGCTTGGGTAGTTGTTTCTATCGAACAATCCCCCCGATGCACGGGAGTAAGTCTTCAATGTATTGTGAGGTCATATGATCTCGCCCCTGAACGTAAGCAGGGTATTGTATTGTTTTCACAGTAGCTCTCTGGAAGGGAGTCATATGGGCTTTTGGGAATTGGAGTATTATGCCAGATTGCACCAACGATTGTTTGTATTGTGGTCTTTCGGCCATTTATTGTTTGTTTGTTTGCTTGATTGTTTGATTGTTTTGTTTTTGCAACTGAAAGTTAATAATACTGAATTATCGAACCTCACTGAGATGTTTTTATCTCACCACTCCTTTATTATCTTCCTTGTAGATTTGACCGGAGTTGTCGAATAGTAGAAGTTCAGCGACTCGAGAGTTGGGGATTAATATGTTGAAATTATTTATTAGGAAAATAAAGAAAAGAAACTTGCTTAACTTTCTGCTGCGTCTTTTCTTTTATTTTTCCTGAAGACCTTAGTTTACCGGTGAATTCGTGTAGTTTTGAATTTGTATGATCCTTCGACTTTAAAACCGTTTGAGTTATTTATTTAAAACCGTTCGTTTACTTTCCGTTGTATTTATTTATTACAAAAAAATAGTCATTTTCGGTCTGTTGCAATTAGCAGTTGCAGCACCTTTGAAACCCTTCTTCTTATCATTCCAGTTAGGTGGGAAACTAATTCTTTGATAACACCTTTCATAAGTATGCCATATCTTCTGGAAATGAGTACAAAACAAAGGCTTCTTGTCCTTATTATAGAATCTACTAGTAGCACCAGCAAATTGAGAAGATCCACCAAATTGATCACCCTTGCTGAAACATCATCTGAGAGCCATTTGTGCTATGTGACATCATAGCCATGGAATCCAAATTCAACACAGTGGAGTAAAGAGATCTTTGACTTTCTTCTTGCAGTAACAATCCATACAACTTAGAAATAGAGATATCAGGATTTGAAATCATGATTTGACTCCTAAGCCCATTGTAACTCTCATTCAAACCAACCATGAACTTCAAAACCCCATCCTTCTTTTGCAGTCTAGGAAATTCTGCAGAAACATCACAAGTACATGCTTCACACTTACATTTAGGAATTGGCCTAAAATTCAAATATTCATCCCAAAGGATTTTGAAATTTTGATAATACACAATAATGGTATTATTTCCTTGTTTCACAGAACTCAACAATTTCTATAACTGCAAGACTCTTGTCCCATCAGTTTTAGTGTATCTCACCAACAAGTCATCCCAAATTTCTTTTGCAGTTTTGAAATACCTAATAGAACTGCGAATCTCACAAGAAACAGAATTGTGTAACCATGACAAAACCAAACAGTTTGCTTGTTCCCACTCATCCTTATCTACCTCATCTGCATCACTAGCAGGAGCCTTGATCACACCAGTTATGAACCTTATTTTCTTCTTTATTTTCAACGCATTATTAACATTCATTGCCCAGCCTTTATAGTCAGAACCATCAAACAGCTCAATAACTATCCTAGTTCCTGAACCATCACTAGGATGAAGGTAATACGGAGAAGTTGAATCATCACAAGGAGAAATTTGTAAGCCTGAACCACCAGTCATTGCAAAACCCTAAAACTTCAAAAAAAAAGGGCTCGAAAGCTAATACTGGGAAATCTCACAAGAAATTTCAAATGATCAACAACAATTGAGAAGAAATCAGTGTTACGAACAAACTTTACTCAATAAAGCGTTGAATAAACGATGGAAACGGCAAAATCAATCAAAATTTTCACAGAAAATTTGTGAAAAATAGAGAGCAATCGCGGAAAACAAAGGATTGAAGACGAAATCAGCAAGATCCTACTTATACCATGTGGAAATCAACAATCTAGAAACAAAATTCAACTTTTCCATTGAACATTGGTAACAAATTACATTGAATGTTGATTTACAGAAGAGAAGATTTCTCTAGAAGAAATCTGGAAAACAAAGAAAGAAGAAGTAAAGAATAAAGTACAGTACAATATATTAATATGTAAAGGTGTAATTGGAAAATCAATTTCCAACGGCTAACTCCTAATCCTATTCTATAATGAAGGTACAAGTACTAAGGCATGTATTACTACTCTCAATAAGAAGTGCTACTTTGAGAATAACACTTCTATAAGTGGAACACAACTTATAGGAAAATTGCAGTGCAAGTCCCTTCTTCAATTTAAGTGTTCTTCATGAATCTGCAGAGTTTGTTCTTCTTGAATCCTTGAGTTTGAGATTGCTTCTTGTTACATAATGTCTTCCCGGTTATAATAAGTAAATGCTATAAGAGGCGGCTTTCTAGGCGTCAAGGAAGGAAGGGCACTGGGTTATCATCGAGACTTTGAGGGTGCTTTACTGTCACATTGTCATGCAGTTGTTCCATTGTTTTGTGGTCGTCGTTTTCTCAAATTTACGCCATTTGTTTATGGATGTTGAGAAGCAAAATGTATGAATGTAAATATAGTATATAGCAAACACAGTATTCAATATGTGCAGCTTCCTTTGATGCTAAGAACACAACCAATGTTGATTACTCCAAAGTACTAAATCATAGTGATCTTGTGGCTATTGTTTGTCTTTTTCTGTGTTTATTCATTAGTGTCAGTATTGTTATTTGTGATCATACATTGGCAAATAATTTATATGTATTGGCATCAAGACTAATTTGTCTAACTGCTGCAATTGCAGCTATAACTGCCAAAACTGAGAAAACTGTAGCGATTGTGGTGTTGAGCCAAAAGATCAGACCTTTCTTTGATGGTTTAAACGTTACGTTGAAGAAGATAACAGGAAGAACAAAGTCGAGTGGCATGAAACCGAATGCACCTATGACCGCGTTGATATCCCCAAAGAATGGAAGCATTGCTGCAATTGTAGTTGCTATCACGACCGAAAACGACCGTGAAATCACTCGTGGGATCACATTTCGTGCGGAGAATTCCTTGCTCTGGGGATCAGCAAACAGTCCTTCAAGAACTTCATTTGTAGGCTGTAAGTAAACCTACAATAAACATCACCAGGTCATTAACTGACAGGCTATGAGGGAAAGGATAGGATCTTTGTCCGAATCCTTATAATAGAGACCGGCCTAAATGTTTGTAAAAGAAAATTTTGGCATGTTAGCTAGTGTTTCTTACGACGGCAACAGCTGATAGCTGGAGAATTGCGAAGATGTTGGTCATCAGGATGTACCATTCGGGCAGCAAAGGTCTGCCGTTTCTTATGAAGTTGTTTAGAACTTGGCCCTCTACAAGGTTGCCAAATGCCCAGTAACCGGAAATGGTGACACTGAAGAAAGTAGCTGTCACTGTCGCATAACAAACACACAGCCCCTTGAACATCTTTCCCTTTACAGGCGGTGCCAATGTTGCCTATGTTACATGTAAAGCTTTTCAACTATCTACACAAGAAAAAAAACCAGACATAACAGACAGTACTTGCAACTAGTAAACCTGAATTTCAGGAATGATTCCATTGCCTAAAGTGGTTGCTATAATGGCCAATGCATTGAAGAAACCGAAAACTCTAGTTTGGTCGTTGTTGCTCAGTGAATAGTCCTTCTCTGGTCCTTTTGATGAGCTTCCTGAAACATATTCAACAACATTACGATACCATATTAGCAATAGGACATTTGATTTAGTTCGAGCAGATCTATGTGGAGCTAGGAATTAATTAAACTTAGGGGCTGCAGTTACCTCTGCAGGCCCCTCTAGTTTGGCGGTTTTAAGTTTAAAGGACTTACCAATGTAGATGGAACCGGCAGTGGCACAAGCACTGTAGGCAAGGCAAAGGAGTAAGGAAATCAAAGTGATGTGTCTCAATGAGTGAAAAGAAGGGATTTGTACTAAAATTAGCATTAGGCCACCAAATATGATCACAAATTGGTAAAGCTGCATATTTCCAACATTTGGGCCTGATAAAAGGTATATTGCCTGAAAAAGGAGGAGTTAATCTTGAGCCTCTAAGATAAACCCTAACACAGGGACAAAAATCAAGAACAGAGTTCAGAAACTGATCACCTTCATGCACTGTCCTCCCAAGAGGATACACGCTATCACTGAACCGTAGCACACTAGGAATTGGATTGGGCCGACGTAAAATCTTCCCCATTTTGGTCCTGCAAAAACAGTCCAATTTCTACTAATAATCAAATTTGTGACAATATGAAATTATTTAATTATTAACTCAGGAGTAATTTATTAGCAATGGACCATATGATTCCATCGAATATGATAGGACAAGAACTTCACTATCTTGGGTGAGATATTTTCTGAAAAGGTTGAAAAGAAGAGAGCTTTTCTTTCTTCACAAAAGTCGAGTATAAAAAAGACATCCCCCATATTGATTGATTAACAACTAGGAATATAGTAGTATGGTGGTGAAAGCCCACCAATCCAAGAAAACATATGTACCGTTTACTAGCTTATGGATGTGACCTATTATCATGAGACGGAGGGAGTAGTACGTAGTTACTAGTTACCTAAAATGTCATTGGCCATGTCACGAAACCGGAGATGACGACGGCCCAACTGAGCATTATGTTCGAGCACCAGTGACAGCAAGTTGTAGGAATAGAAGGTAACAAGCGCTCCAATGACCAGGCTAAGGATTCCCATAGCCCAACCCAAGAATGCAAATGCATATGGAAGGCTCAACAATGATGGAGCCACTATTGATGAAGTCAAATGGTATCCACAATGTAACCATGATCCTAAAATATATTTAGTGTACCACAAGAACACCTCAAATGAGTCTCACACCATAAAACTATAAATCCATTCATATGATCAGTTGTGAATTTAAACTGAACTAAGATATGATTTTTTTCATACGAATGAAATTGGATTCATGTAGATTTAGAAGTTAGAAACTAGTTCAACAACAAAAAACTAAACAACCAATATATTGGTCGTCCCTGCGCACGAAAGTGTTTTAAGGAAGAATTACATATGAAGTTTCAAACAAGAACCCCTTCAATCATTGAATTTCATGTGCCTCCTATCTTTTCGAAATAACATAAATAACTCTTTAACTACGTTTCTGCTCTAATTTTATGAAATGATGTCAATGAATTTCAAACACGAGTAAGTAAGTGACGTACCTCTAGACTTGAGAACAAATTGAGCACCGGCATCAAGCTCAACCTTGTGGAGGACTGGTGGAGCTTTATTAGAACCACCATCTCCATCTACTTGTTTCAAGACTTCCTCGGAGCTTGGCTCAGCAGTACCCATTAGTTTGTGAGTGGGATGTATAATCTGTCTGACGACTCTGACCCTCCAAAGTTCGACCAAACTCTTCTTTTTAATTCTTTAAGGAAAAGAGGGAAGAACAGCTTTTTCTTTCTTTTGTGTGTGAATTACATCCACACCCTCATTAATTTTACTTGACCCCCTTAGGTCTAAACATATATTTTCTTCATTTCTTTACAATCTTTCTTAGGTTACTATTCTTAATAAACTTTGATCACATATAACTCATGAATTACATTAAAAAAAAATATTATAAAATTATATTATAAAATTAAATAAAATATATTTTCATAATCAACTTTTATTTTATATTGATACGATTTAATTTAACGGCTATTCATGGTCAAAGTTTATCAGAAATGGTGATCTTAGAAAGAGTGTAAATAAACGGAGTAGGAAGTATAAGTTAGGTATTGAAAAATGTGTTGATATTCAGATTTTGGATAGTGACTAGTAACATGGATTGTACGATAAAGTTACCCTGTTAATGCTCGTGTTGTTGTCTGAACTCTGAAATCTTCCTATTCATCTTCTATAATAAAGATACTCTTTTGAAAAACAAAAACATTAGCCAAAACTTGAACAGTTGAACATGCTTTTCTTGTTACTCAATAAATTTAAATTCCAATATCCATATTCCATACACATTGTAAAATTCCAGAACAAAACACATCCAATAAAAAAACGAAGAGTGACAACCCAGCTAGTTCCTTTCAAGAAAAAATGAAGAATATCTAATTTAAATTGACTAAGCTCTCTTGATAAATCAAAGGGCACATAGTACATTCAGCCGCAAATACTTGAAATCTTTTCATTTAATTTGTATGCAAATTAATAGATGTTAGATAGCCACTGAATCTGGGATCATAGTAGTTCGAGCAATCAAGCCGTTGAGGACCTATCACATACTGTTTGGCCCATGACTCCTTCACTCCATACTCTTTCATCACCCATATCTCAACAGTCTGTGTCACACTCCAACAATCTCTATGTTGCACAAGTCCAATACAATTGTTCAGGACAATTGGGTAAGGGACATCAACGTAACCTTGTAGACAGTCAGGTAATTCCAATTGTTTGAAAACGTCATAGGTCATATCAAAAGAGAGTATTACGTCAAGATTGTACGAAAATGTGTATCCAAGCTAGTGACGAGCTCCGTTGAGAAAGATTCCACTATCAATAGTATGGTGTATATATACTGGAGCATCATAAACTCGTCTCCAAGAATTGGTTCTCGACTCGTACAAATAGGCAACAAGAACATAGGGCATCCAAGCGTTCAGGTACAGGTAGTGAAATCGAAATACAGTAATAACCTTGAAGTTCTCCTCCTCTTCCTCATTATTATTATTACAAGAAGAAGAAGGAACACCAAAGCCATCGACGCATAGATAGCACATATAGTCTGTAGGGGTCTCAACCAGGCAAGGTGGAAGAAGCTTGAATTGGTGCAATGCCAGATTGCACAAAATATAGCTACGGGAATAGGAAAGGCAGACGATGCCGTTGATGCAACCTAGAAAATTGAACTTGTCACAATCATGGTCTGTAGGTACTAGATTTTTAAAAGCGGAGGAGTGTATGTCCGGGCGGACCTTTAGCCCCGGGAAATTTGGATCGTGAAAGGACAAGACATCAAGGTGAGCTTGTGGTGGAGGATAACGGCGCCTTAGCACCAACATTGTATCTGCATCTGCATCACCTTTGTTCCGTGCAACTTGTTTCTTGCTGTGGTTTTTTATAAAACGACGAGTTTTGAATAAATCAGACCATGACTTGGAAACATACCTAAATCTTGCGATTGATCGGACCGGTAATTATTCCAAAATCTCAATTATCAATTCATCCGGCAAATAAGGACAATATGCTCCTCCTTGAATTGCCAGTTTCCGACTAGTGGTATTTCCAACGTTCCCACTTCCTTGAACACGACGAAAACCCAAGAGGTTTGAACCTATTTCTTTTCGCCTTATCAAATCCTTTTTCCATGCTTCAAATGAAAATTACTTCAAACTTAATTTGCCGATCGATCGATGAATACCAAAATTCCTAACGAATCATTGATACAGTCATATGACTCATACAGACAGATACAGCTAGGTAGCTAGCCTTGTTCAATGTTTGTAAAGAAATAGCATAAGGTAAAGATGTTCAATTAGGAAAAACTTTGTCGCTTATTCTCGTCACGCCAGTAAATTCAATTCAACTCGGATTCTCATTCTACTACGGACTCTTTTGGCTAAAAAAATTAAATTAGTCCCCGTCACTTTCGTTTGAAAAATTTCTAAACTTCAGTTTAATAGTTCTGAACTAAATTAAACGTAATTTAATTATTAAAAGAAAAGATAAAGTATTTCTGAACCGAATTGAATGGATTAATTTGAACATGTAATTTAATTTTCTCAAAGGAGAAAATAAGAGACTTGTAGGCTGGTATAGGGGTGTGAACGAGTCGAGCCGAGTCAAGCTTGGGGTCTTATTGAGCGTCTAATCGCTTTATATAATTCAAGTCGAGTTCGAGCACGATCTTCATCGGGCTTTAAAATTATGAGAACGTTTAAAGGCTCGTGAACTTCGAGCTTACTCACGGGCTTTTCACGATCAAACACATTAAGATAATACTTATTAAAAATTATATATCTAACTTAAAAACGATATTTAATACGTCCATAAATAAACAATTTTACCTATTTAAATATTTTACCTATTTTTTTAAATACAAAAGATAAAATCACATAAAATTCTAGGCATTTTTTAGATATAACAATAAATACATACTCCATCCGTTCTTTTAGATTCTTTATGTTTCTTTTGTTGACTTTTTAAAACCCTATTTGACCATCAATAAATCCTAAATCGGACTGTAAAAAGAAAATGTGAAATAATAGTATGAAATACTAGTCACGATACTTTCATAATATCATTTCACTTTTTTGGTTTTTGTTCCGATTTAGAATTTATTGGAGGTCAAACGAGGCAAAAAAAATCAACAAAACAAATGTAAAGAATCTAAAAGAACGGATGGAGTACATAACTAAAAGTATATAATAAATATGTATTTACATATGTGTTCACAGACAATCGATCATTTTCAAGAGTGCTTGTAAATTGATCGTTACTAAGTAGAGCTTACTCGCGATCAAACTCGTATTGACCGAGCACGAGCTCGAACCAAACTTTCTCATAATTATTCACGATCATCTCGATTCGTTCACACCTTTAACCTGGTACACCCAACACAAGTTCACAAGTCCTTTACTTTCAAAGTATCATCCTAGGAATAAATAGTTGTCAAACTATCATCATTTTAAAATGAATTGTTAAACTAGCATTCTTTCCTTTATCAATTGTCACATAAGCTGCCACATTCATCAAACCCATCAAAGTTTGTGAATATATGAATTAATTCTTTTCCCTGAATTATGAATATGAATACACGGCTAGAAATATAGAGATTTTTTAATTCAAAATTAGAATTTTATGCACGCGGACCACCGCGTGCGAGTTTTTTAATGTCAATCAAAATTTTATAATTTACTAAAAATGGATATAATGCAACATTGAACAAAACATAGACGAATAAACTTTGAATATTACATATTTATTTGAGTATATTGTGAAATAAAATTTTGTACCTGCACCAATCTCTTCCTCACTCACTGTGTGTCTACTTTGCATTTATCGTTCGTAATCATTTGCCCTCTTTTTACATCGGTTGCATGTTCATTGTCTGCAATGCGAGAAGATTTTCTTAAATCCATTATGAATGAGTAAACACCAATGTATAGTTGACAATGTGAGTAGAGTTTTGGGGACGTAAAACTTCATTTTATAACTCGTTATTATCCTTTGTTATTTCATACATGTTACTTTGTGGTAACATTTTATTTGCATTGATACATGCATTTAAATTAATTGTGATGACTATATAAGTGAGTATATGAATTTAAACTCCTTACCTTCTCTTGGTACATGCATGTTCCTATGATTTATTTGGTCCCAAGATATTAAATTTTTTCCTTAAGCAAGTAAGGGTATTATGGAAAAATTAAATTTTAGTGTATATGAAAGTTTTTTTTTAATATAAGTATAGATATGGGGACTTAAATAACTAATATCTATGCATATCAAAATAAATTTTAAACTGCAATTCTAATTATAACTACAAATTACAAATTCTGTCATAGCAAAATAAGTTTTATTTATTTATTTATGAATTTTCTATTATGCCGGTCTATAAGCTACTATCGCTATATAGTATGTAAAATTCTTACTTCGTCCCGATTAATATTAATAAAAAGTATACTATGACTCATTGTATTTTCACGGCATAATTTTATTAATAATTATTTTAGTACCGTTTAATATTAATTGGTGGTCAATTGGGACTAAAAAGGTCAACACAATAAAAGTACATATTTCACTAAGACAAATAGATTAGTTTGCAAATTTATTATATAGAAACTAGATAAAATACAAAATAAAAATAAATAAATATACTTTCCTACCCAAACTATAATTAACAATTTACTATTCAATTAAAAATTACATTTTTATTCCTAAAATATCCAAAATATTAATTTAGCTAAAAAAATTGTCAGAAAATTTTAAAAAGAAATTATAAACTCACTTTTTAAGAATTCTAGAAATATATAAATATTTTAAATTAAATTAATAAAAAACACTAATACTTTTCTAATTTAATAAATACTGGAAATTTTCAGATTTTATGTATATGTTATAATAACGTTATGGACAACTAATTTCGAGTATTCGATCATAATTAAATGAGAAAGTCTCATAAGAAAACGTGTTTACACTCATATGAGTGTAGAACGGGTTCGACTGTAAATACATGAAAAACATGTTTTACACTCATATAAATGTAAAACACGTCTTTTATAAGAATTTAGCTAATTAAATAGTACCTATGTATGAGTATAGTTAGAAATAAAAGTTAAAATTAATTTTCATTTGAATTTTTATTTTAGTTATAATGGGCGTTTAGCTATAGTCAATAATTTCTCAAAAGGAAAAATAAGTTAATATTATTTACATTTTGTTACGGTACAAATTTGTTGTGATTAGTACTTAATATGGTCCATAAGTGAGTAAAATATCCGAATAAAAAATATGACATGGCAAAGGGCAGCTTATGTGGCATTTAGTTAGGGGAGAGAATGATAATTTAGTAATTAATTATGAAATGGTGATGCTTTGACAAATACTTTTTCACAAGATGATATTTTGACACAAAACTCATAACTTTCACCTAAAAGTTGACCTAATTTCACCTAAACCCTCAATTAAAAAAAACTAGTAAATGGCTCGTCGGTTAAACCGACGGGTGTTAAAAAGGAAACTCAATTAATAACTTATGAATTCATTTGTTATTAAAAATACTTTTACACACCCAACTCGTTGTATTGATATTATACGCCTTGAGCTTGAGCCTCGTACCATGTATATGAGGGGTGGTTGCCTAATTTATATACCATTTGTAGTATCTCCGCCCTCAACCGATTGCAGAATAAACTTGTAGAACTCAGTTAGTGTTCTAAATTATTGCTGAATACACCCATCGGACACAATTAGTGTTCTAAATCATTACAGAATACACACTTCAACCTTAATTAGTGTTTTAGGTTATTGCGGAATAGACATGTCGAACACAGTTAATGTTCTGAGTTATGGTGAAATATACCCGTCGAACATGGTTACTGTTTTAAATTATTGCGGTATAGACCCGTCGGACACAAATTATGACAGAATAACCACATCAAATATTATTGTTCATTTGTAATACCATAGAAGATTACCGTAAAACCGTAAGGTATTGTAGAATGCACCCATCGAACTCAATTAGTGTTTTAAATTATTGTGGAATACTCCTTCGAACTCAGTTGGTGCTTTAGGCTATTGTAGAATAGACCTATCGAAAAGAGTTAGTGTTTTAAGTTATGGCAGAATAACCCGTCGAACATAGTTAGTGTTCTAAACTATTGTAGAATAAACCCGTCGAATATGGTTATAGTTTTAAATTATTGTCGAATAGACCTGTCGGACACAACAATTATACCAAATTATGATAGAGTAAACCCGTTAAACATGATTTTTCATTTGTAATACCATAGAAAAATCATGTAGAACCATAAGGTATTGCAGAATACACTTATCGAACTCTATTAGTGTTCTAAATTATTGTGGAATACACGCTTCGAACTCAATTAATGCTTTAGTTTATTGCGGAATAGACCTATTGGACACAGTTAGTGTTCTAATTGATGGCGGAATGGACCCGTCGTGAACACAGTTACTAAACTATTGTAGACTAAACCCGTCGAACATGGTTCATGTTGTAAATTATTGCAGAATAGACCCGTCGGACACAACTATTGTTTCAAATTATGACAGAATAAACCCTCCAAACATAATTTTTCATTTGTAATACTATAAAAAAATCCCGTAGAACCATAAGTATTGCAGAATACACATATCGAACTCAATTGGTGTTCTAGATTATTGTGCAATACACGCTTCGAACTCAGTTAGTGCTTTAGGTTATCGCAGAATAGACCTATTGGACACAACTAGTGTTCGAAGTTATGGCGGAATAGACCCGTCGAAGACAATTAGTGTTCTAAACTACTGTAGAATAAACCAGTTGAGCATGGTTATTATTTTAAACTATTGCGGAATAGACTCGTTGGACATGGTTACTTTTTAGAACTTGGGACATATGAGAACATATAGCAAATATCGTTGATCGTCATTTTTTCATGTGCAGCATAATCTATAGCAAATTGGTCGATCGACTTCAAACTAATAGACGGTGAAAACATGAAATTCATGAACGTAGAACATTACCTTTTTGCACGGTGGTGGAACGACGACGATTTCGAATCTCATAGAGGAAGCAAACACATGAAAACATGGCGATTTCTCTCTAAAATCGTTGTAATTTTTTTTTTTTGTAGCTAGCTCCAGTTTCTAGCTTTTGGTTGGGTTGGGGTGTTTTGGACCCTGTTTGGATCCAATTGTGTGCTTTTGGTTGGGTTGGGGTGATTTTGAAATTAATTTTTAGTTTGTGGCAATTTTATAATTAGTAAGTCTCTAATTTCCCTATCTAAGAGATGTCCCTTATGAGACGCACTCTAGGTCTATATTCAGTAAATGAAAATAGAGGAAATAGAGAATGGATTTGTATAGATTTCTTTTTTGAATCTCTTCTTATCTTATATGTTTTTCAGTTCGTGTTTCTTCATATCAAGCTCTTCCAAAATGAAATTTAAGTATATTGATTTTTTTTCATTAAATACCCTTAGTTATAGCTGATTTGCTAACTCTCCTATCTATAGTAAAATTGACTTCCAATGCAAATAGAGAAGTGATGATCCGTATGTATATATTTGAGGTTGTAAAATTCTATTTTGGGTAAAATATGTTTTGTGCAAAAATTGAGTTTAAAATGAATAAAATAGTGACCAATAAGAATTGAGTATTTTGCAAACTAAGCATGATTTTTAACCAATGGGAATTCAACATTTTGTGATTTTAGACTGGAAGTAACACTTGGTTTAATGAGAGAGCAAAAATTATTTGTCAAATACAATATATTATAGATAACACTCCCTTCTTCTCTCTGACAGCAGCGGCCGCTAGACTACTCGTCTCCAGCAACAAGCTCGCTCGTGTCCGCGCCACTGCTGCAAGCATACCGCTACATCTAATTGTACTTCCAATTGGTAATTTTCTCTATCTATTTGATGCCTGATTCTTTTTCATCTGTTTTTGCCCATTGGTAGCATATGACTCTGCGCCATTATGCTTACGCTCTGAGGAAGTAATTGGTTGAAAAGATATGTACTATACTTCTTTGATAAAGTATTCATGCTCTCACAGTATGTCTAAGAAGCCTCATGCCTGTCATCTCTTGTCGGTCTACACTTTCACATTCCTACAGAAATGCATACGCCACTGTCCACACTACTGACTAGTAATATAATTTGCTACAGTAAATGGTGCATAACTGGGGGGTGTAAAGTGCTGTTGGATATATGTAGAAGGTTGTATGTTATTGTCTGATCTTGAGTTTGATATCATGATTTCAGGTATTTAGTTATACATTGGTATCATTGATTTTCCTGTTTCTCTCATGTCTGCCTACAATTGTTTTAATGGGACAACTTTGTAAGATCTGATTGACATCTCTCCTGGTTTTATCTACCAAGAAGCCTCTTCAATGATTCTTCATTTCCTGAGAAAAAACAAAACGTTTTGTATATTCAATTAATAAAAGAGATTCTAGGAGTAGAAATGGAGTTCCAGACCAAGGAATACCAAGAAACTAAAGGATATTGCACATGAAAAGCCTGGTAGCAAGTGAGAAGAGCTTAATGATATCCTTTGTTGCAACAAAGACTGACTAGTGCAGCCTGGCAACTTCATTCTCAAGTCATCTCTAACACTGAGTAAAAATTTCCACCAGGGAGAATCTGCTGTTTTGAGAGTAACATTCCAAATGTCTTCATGTTGTAGCTTGTAGGCATGTACCCACTGGGACTAAATTGTTGAAGGAGCTAAATAATCCCCAAGCCTAATGAGCTGATCACACATAAGAGCCTTATTCAATTCCAAAACCTCTTTGATATTCAGACCACCTCTCTGATAAAAGTGGCAAACTGCTGCCCAAGCAACCAAATTCTTATGACTACTCTCTTGACCACACCACGAGAAAGCCCGGCACAATCTTTCAATATTTCTTATCAAACCCTTAGGTATTGGAAAGACTCTACACCAGAAAGTTTGAATACTTCTAAGCACAGTCCTAAGTAGTTGCAGTCTGGAAACATAGCTTAGTGTCTTAGCCAACCACCCTTGAATTCTTTTTGTCATCTTTTTCACCAGTGGATCGTACTCGGCCAATTTAAGCTTTTTTGGACTCAAAGGAACTCCCAAATACCTAACTGGAAACACACCTTCTTGAAAGCCCAAGACATGCAGCCGTTCAACTTTCTTAACTTCTGACACTCCAGCTAAGAAAACCAAACTCTTACTTTGATTCACACACAACCCAGAAATAGCAGAGAACTGATCAAGTGTTTGCTTCAAAACCTGCAGAGATTCATCAGCACCTCTACTAAACAGAAGCAAATCATCTGCAAAGAAAAGATGAGTAAGATTGATCCAATGGCATTTTGGATGGAACTTGTACCCTCTCTGCTCCTTAACCTGCATAAGCAAAAACCTAGAAAGATACTCAAGGCATAAGACAAACAGATAGGGAGAAAGGGGATCTCCCTGTCTGATGCCCTGTTTACCTTGAATTGAACCTTCTAATTTACCATTAATATTGAAGGAAAACCGAGCAGTAGACACAAGTCATAATGAGATGCACAAACCAACTATCAAACCCTAAACCCAACAAAACTTGATTAAGAAAGCACCAATTAATAGTATCATAAGTCTGTCTAAGATCAACATTAAGCATGCATCTAGGGGAGATATTCTTCCTAGTATAACCCCTAATCAACTCTTGAGCAAGGCATATATTCTGAAACAAACCCCTACCAGGGATGAAAGCATTATGATAAGAACTAACCAACACAGACATGTAATTCTTCATTCTATTTGCAAAGATCTTAGTAATAAACTTGTAAATCAGATTACAACATGCAATAGGCCTAAAATCTGTGATAACAGAAGCATTAACAACCTTAGGAAGAAGACTCACAGATGTGGGGTTGATCCGTCTCAAAATTCTACCTGTTTTTTGAAATTCCTTAATTGCATCACAAACGGAAGTACCTATCACCTTCCAGCTGGCCTTATAAAAGCATGCATTGTAGCCATCAGAGCCTGGGCTCTTGTCATTCTCCATGCAGAACACTACATTCTTTACCTCCTCATCCTCAATAGGTCTAGTGAAGCACAAGTTCATCTCAGTAGTTACTAGTGGTCCAAAAGTAAAAACTGCAGGGTCTACCTGTGAAACAGTATGATCAGTACCAAATAATATTGTGTAAAATTGTAAAATATGATTAATGGTATCATTTATGAGTTAAGAAATTCCCCTGAGCATTCACCAGCATGTGAATAGCATTCTTTTTCCTCCTGGCCTTGACATGGTTGTAGAACAATTTACTACAATGATCTCCTTCTTCTAACCAGTCAGTTTTAGCCTGTTGCTTAAGCTGTTGAACATACAAGCCATTAACAATATCATAATAAGTCTTCAGTCTCTCAATTTCTTGAACCAAATCTCTATTGGAAGGATCCCTCAAACTAGCAGTCTGCACTTCACCCAACTTGTGCAGAGCAGCCTGAACCTGTTTATCCAGATCTTGGAATTTTCTGGTGTTGAGATGCTTCAACTCAGTTTTAAGAACCTTCAGTTTAGTAACCAATTGGAACATAGAACATCCTCTCACAATATGATTCCACACTCTTTCAACAATAGGAATAAACTCCTTATCCTTAGCCCAGATGTTCTTGAACTTGAAAGGTATAGCATTTTTAGTTCCCTCTTTAAACATTCTAGTGACACTGGCTGAATGATCTGAGACCCCTGGAGGATGAAAAACCACCATAGAATCAATATTGACCATCAACCATTGATTATTAATCAAAATCCTGTCCAACTTGCAATAAGTGTGGTTATTGGACCATGTGTGAATAGGCCCATGATAGTTGTGATCCTTCAACTCAAGCACATCCAAATTATCCCTCAGTTCAGAACCAACAACTATACTTTCATTCATGTCATTCCATTTCTCAAAACTGTCTAAAACTGTATTGAAATCTCCTGAAACCATCCAAGGTAAATAAATT
Source organism: Plantago sericea (assembly GCA_036897215.1). Classification (NCBI taxonomy): domain Eukaryota; kingdom Viridiplantae; phylum Streptophyta; class Magnoliopsida; order Lamiales; family Plantaginaceae; genus Plantago; species Plantago sericea. Next base: position 16,424 of record JAYMSK010000017.1, read on the forward strand.
CCAGCAGCCAACTGAGTCAAATCCTTCCATAAATTGACCCTCTGCTCTTTTTGATTGTAAGCATAAACAAAAGTAAGAAAACCTTCCCAATCAAAAGCTTTAATCTTAACTTTGCAGTGCACCAACTGAGTTGTTTTGAAGATAACATCCATCTGCATCTTATCATTATCCCAGAAGGCCAAAATTCTACAATTCTTATCCATATCCAGATTGTTAAAACTGTCCCACTCATGCATATTATTCAAAACTTTCTCTAAACCTTCCTTCCTCAACCTAGTCTTCAAAATAACTCCTATACTACACTTATGTACAAAAAAGAACTGTCGCATAGCACTTTGCTTAAGAGCATCATTCAATCCTCTTAAGTTCCAAACACCAATATGAAGGTTACTATCCATTGGGCTGAATACCCCTTCCAGTCCTACTCATTCCTTATCCCCCAGGTCCATTACCTTGTTGAACCACTGTTCCCCTGCCTCCACCATTCCTAGCATTCATTTTACTTTGAACCACTTGCCAACTAGCCTCCTCAGTACCCTGACCTTGAGCTCTTTTACCTTGTATTCTTTCAGACTGTCTGACAGGATGTAAAGGTGGTAAGCCATGACCTCTTCCTTGTGAAGCTGGAGCAGTACCTCTCCCCTGTGAAATTTGAGCATTAACAGTAGGAGACTGAGTTTGTCTGACATTTGATGAGGTACTAGAAGACATTTGAAGTCCTTGAGCAACTGGTCTATTTTGAGAAGAAGAACTAAATGCAGACATGACATTAAGCTCCTCATTTGCTGCAGCCTGGTGTATTACAGAATGATTAACTACAACAATTTCTCTAACATTTGAATGCATAACTCCCTCAGATGGGCCAGTTGTAGTACCAATACTAGGACTAGCACTACCATTTAGAAGCACCATATCTCCAATCTGGACTAACTGAACCTGTTTTGCAAGCTGAGTTTGAACCTGTTGAGCAGTTTCCACATCACAAGGAGATGCCACAATATGGCTGCCAACATGTTCACCTCCTACTTGTGACTAATTCGCAGGTTGAGGAGCATTAGGATCAACAGGAATTCGAGCTGGTCTAACCTCTCTACAAACTCTTGCATTATGGCCAAATTTATAACACTTAAAACACTGATGGGGCCTAATCTCGTATACAACCCTTTGTTCATACTCAGTCCCATTAGGTCCCTTCAGTCTTATCTTATCCAACAATTTTACACCAGACTATAACTCCACATAAACCCTAGCCAATCGTTCCCTACTAGCAGTAAACTTATCAATAAAACAAGGCTTTCCAATAGCACTTGCTATATTTCCTATGATTTCAGGACACCAGTATTGCAAATCTAAGGTAGGCAGTTAAATCCAAGCTGGAAAATGTTTCAGAGAAGAAGGATCTAATTTCATACCTGGTTCCCATGGTTTCAAAACGATAGGATACAACCCTTTCACCATATATGGTCCTCCTCCATACACCTTTTGCATAGCCGCTTCGGATTGAAATCGAAAAACGTAGACACCAAAATCAACCACATGAATAGAAGGCTTCTCTTCCCATCTGCTATCCACGAAACGCTTCATAGCCTCATATGGTATAGTTAAGCCCACAATAGCACCTATCAAAGCAAAACTCCAGTATTCCACAGTAGGCCGCACTTCATCCTTAGAGAACTCAAGGATCTCTCGATTCTTAGGGGGACTATAATGCAAAGACACACAGTTCTCAATTCTCCGATTACCAGCAAACAAATCCGAGTACCTTTGAGTTGTTGATGCCCTAGGAATTTCGAGCTCAATTTCAGGGGGATTTCTATCATTTCCTTCCAGATCTAGATTTTCCTCATCAAAATCCGCTTTATCATCATCACCGAGATCATCTTCAGAATACGCCGTCATATCCTCATCGTCACCATGGAAATCAGCCTGCCCATTCACATTCTCATCCAGAGCAACAGTCAAAAGGTTGTTTCGCCTCTTCGTCATTGCCTGAACGGCGAAGGAAGACGCCGGAAGTCGACGACACTGTAACGATCGGAGACAGTTCTAGAGCTAGAGAGAGAAGCTTCTAGTGAGAGAGAGCACTTACAGAAACTGAATTTGATTGATTTGCAAAACTGGAATTACAGTCTCTATTCTTCAGCTTTATAGAAGAACAAGAGTTACAGAATCAGGCCACGTGGCCATTCCCGCTCAAATCGGCAGTTACAATTTTGTTATAAAGCGTGTTTCTACTTATCTGAAAACGTAATAAGCTTTGCAATCTGGTGAACTAAAGTACTCCTAGTCCGCACATCCAGAGCGTGAAAAGAAAACCAGAATGCTCTGTGACATTACTCCCTCCATTTTCTGAAGTTTGTCCACAAACTTCTGTTGATATGCCTGGAAATTTCTTCAGCACTGCATAGTAATCCTCCCATGTTGCCTCCTCCTTAGGAAGGTGTTGCCACTGCACCAGAAGTTGCACAACTACAACATTATTCCTCTGAACCATCCCCCTGTCCAGAATCTCAACTAGTTGGAGGGCTACTGAACCATCTTCTGTCATGGCTGGCAGTGTATGTGTAACTCTATCAGAGATCCCCACCTGCTTCTTTAACAGAGATACATGAAACACTGGATGCAGCTTACTGCTGTCTGGCAGTCTCAGCTCATAAGCTACATGTCCTATCTTCTTCTTGATCTGAAAAGGACCAGCATACTTGGGGCTTAATTTCCTTACTTGAGCCCTTTGTGCTAACCAGTTGTTCACTCCTACCACAACTAATTCTCCAAAAGGCCTCAAGCTTAGTGATGGTGGAGTATACCCAAACATGATCTCAAAAGGACTCATTTGAATGGCTGAATGAAAGCAGTTATTATACCACCACTGGGCTAAGGGTAACCACCTGAACCATTGCCTAGGGAATTTTCCAGTCATGCATCTCAAATAGCCCTCAAGACATTGATTTACTCTTTCTGTTTGTC
>JAYMSK010000018.1:0-18344 GCA_036897215.1 Plantago sericea
AAGGGTTTATACCAGCAAAAAAAAGAAAAAAAAGAAGGAAATACAAGAAAAATAGACAAAAATATAAAAACTATTGCGCCCTCGCCCTACAAATTTGAAGCTTTGTCCTGTAAAGAAACTTAACATCCCAACCCCATTTATAAATCCATCAATGATTCGGCTATCAATAAACTGAATGAATTGAGAAAATCCTCTGATTCCACCAGTAAAATTTACTGTATAAAAGATGTCTAAATAAGCACGATTATAAGACCAATTATATAAAAGATTGAAAGTTTTATCCCAAAAGAAGTCTTTTAGACGAATTGGGACAAAGAAATTAATTAAATCAAAATTCTTGAAAGGGGAAAAAATGGGTTTATATAAAAAAGAGGCTAGAATTATTCCAAAAAAAGCGATACTAACAGAAAAAACAGCATCTTTAAAAAATGGATACCAATCAATCAAATCCTTTGATTCTTGATGTAAAAGGTCTATAGACGGAGCTAACCATTTAGTTAATATATCCATATTTTGGGGAATTCCTTCTTGATCTTGATTAAAAGGAATTCCCAGAGATCCAACCAACAAAGTAACTAAAACTAATACAAATAAAGGAAATAACATAGTATTGTCCGATTCATACGGGTATATAGAAACTTTTTTATTTTCAAAATGCAAAATATTCATAAAAGATTGTTCTGCATTTCTTTTTTTTTTATTTTCATTACTTCGATATGTTTTTTTTTTCAAAAAAGATAAACTTCCATTTTTCATTGTTAATAAACGAAAATTTTTGTTCATTTTTTTTGAATACTCTTTTCCCCATATAGATATTGAATATAGAGCTGAATTTTTTTGACCACTATAATCTTGAAAATAAACATTTAAATGCCCCTCAAAAGTAAGTAAATAGATCCGAAACATATAAAATGCCGTTAATCCTGCCGTGGCCCAAGCTATTATTGCGAAAATAGGCGAATATAACCAACTATCATTAAGAATTTCATCTTTGGACCAAAAACAAGCAAGGGGGGGAATACCACAAAGGGAAAGTGTACCTAACAAAAAAGATGTTTTGGTAATCGGAGCATATTTTGTTAACCCACCCATAAGAACCATATTCTGACTTTTATCCGGAGAATATCCAACAACAGTTTCCATTGAATGAATAACAGATCCAGACCCTAAAAATAATAATGCTTTTGAATAAGCATGAGTAATCAAATGAAATAAAGCACTTCGGTAAGACCCCATTCCTAGAGCTAACATCATATAACCCAATTGAGACATTGTCGAATAGGCTAAACCCCTCTTAATGTCTTTTTGAGCAAGAGCTAAAGTAGCTCCTAATAACACTGTTATTATACCTATCAACGAGATAAAATTCATTATATAAGGTATAACTATAAAAAGAGGAAGAAGACGAGCTACAAGAAAAATACCCGCTGCCACCATAGTGGCAGCATGTATAAGAGCTGAAATGGGAGTGGGTCCTTCCATAGCATCGGCTAACCATACATGAAGAGGAAATTGTGCAGATTTAGCAACTGCACCAGCAAATACTAGAGCAGCACACAATGTAACAAAGGGAGAATTTACTTCATTCTTTAAAATCAAATTATTGAATATTTCGAATAAATCCCTAAATTCAAAACTACCGGTTATCCAATAAAAACCCAAAATTCCTAATAATAAACCAAAATCTCCTACTCGATTTGTTACAAATGCCTTTTGGCAAGCATTTGCTGCAAGAGGTCTTGTGAACCAAAAACCTATTAATAGATAGGAACACACCCCAACCAATTCCCAAAAAATATAAATTTGTATTAAATTGGAACTAGTAACTAATCCCAACATTGAAGTACTGAAAAAACTCATATAAGCAAAAAATCTTAAGTAGCCCTGATCGTGAACCATATAATTATCACTATAAATAAGAACCATAATTCCGACAGTAGTGATTAACATTGACATAATAGAAGTAAGCGGATCGATCAAGTAGCCTAATTCTAAAGAAAAATCATTATCGAGAGTCCAAGACCAGACATATTGATAGATAAAATTGCTATTTATTTGCTGAATAGACAGATTAGTTGAAAAAAGCATGACTATACTTAACAATAAAATACTCGGAAAAGCCCACATACGACGAAGATTTTTCGTTGCTGTCGGAAAAAGAAGAAGTCCTACTCCTATTAACACAGGGACTGGAAGTGGAACAAAAGGTATGATCCACGCATATTGATACGTCTGTTCCATAAAAAAAAGTTTTTTTTTAATTCTTAATTCATATTAATGGTTTCCGATTCGCCGGATTTTCCCTCTTTTGAAAAGAGTCAATAAAAAATCAAGATATGCGCGAACATAAATAGAATTTTTTGAATTTGTATTTCTTTTTATGTATTCTTTCTGCTAAATACTTCCAATATTCAAATCAAGAAGTTACAATTGGTCAAATCATAGGAAAAAAACTTAAAGTCTCCTTTGAATTTGAAAATTGCGAAGAAAGGGTCAAATTAAGTCTTTTTTCCGAAATTGAAAAACAATTTTCAAAAGTTTTTAGTATGTTTAATAAATACGAAAAACCAAGGGGTTTTGCGCTTCTCGAGGTATTGTATATTGTATATTCCATCTAAATTCAATATGACAGAAAAGAGAAGGAAAAACCAGTCAATATTCATTATTTGTATAGATATAATTATTCATTATTCAACGAATTCCATTTGCTATTGCATAAAGGATCTATAAATCTAGAAATTTAATAAATATCAATTTGAATGGGAAATAATGGGAAAGAAAGATATCAATCAAAACGCAATTTCTTTGACGGATACTTTAAGAGATGAAAAAAAAAAGAAAAAAATATTCTTTACTATTTTGTGTACTTTTCCCGTACCTTTCACCTATCTTTTCTTTTTTATTGGAACAATATTCTCTAAAAAAAATACAATGAATTAGCAAAGCGCCGCTTTTTTTTGTAAACACTAAATGTCTTTCACATCCAGCTATACCAATGAGTAATCTCTCAATTTAAATTGAAATGGCAGTTCCAAAAAAACGTACTTCTGCATCAAAAAAGCGTATTCGTAAAAATTGTTGGAAAAAGAAGGGGTATTGGGCAGCGTTAAAAGCGTTTTCCTTGGGGAAATCTCTTTCTACTGGGAATTCCAAAAGTTTTTTTGTGCAACAAAAAATCCAAACTAAGTAATAAAACCTAAAACCTGAGTCAAAAATAGACTCGGCTCATTTCCAAAATTGCATATTTTCATTCTTAGAATATGTAGAACAAGAATTCTTCTCTTTAGCTTACCAAAACCTAATTTAAAAATGCAACAAAAAAGTTTTTTTGTTGACAAAAAACACAATAGAATTTGACTTATTTTTTCATTACCAAGGTGGGGAGTTTTTTTTCCCCATCAACCTATTTTCCAATTTTCTTTTTTTTTTTTTTTTGTTTCTTTGAATTCATATATAGATCTTGATATATCTCTTCTTATCAACCCCCCCTAAAAAAACTTAAGTAAGATATTCTGGAGAATATGTATAAATTTTGAATGATCAAAAATCCATTTTTTCAATAAAAAAAAGTTCATTGATAAAAACGATAAAAACCAATTGGGGGTTTTATCCCTTAATTCATATAATTCAGATACAGGGCTGTTTGGTTTTACAAGAGTTCAAGCCGAGGGGAGTATCAAATTCACGAAAAATGAAGACCTTAAACAAAACTAATGAACCTTCAAATACCTATGGGACGCAATTTTATTTATCTATTTGAATCTTTCCTAAAAAACATCCCATCCAATTGAATTGTTAAATCTAGACCCTTGCTTATTCATAGGCTATTATCAGTTCAAGACCGGCCGCTATGGTGAAATTGGTAGACACGCTGCTCTTAGGAAGCAGTGCTAGAGCATCTCGGTTCGAGTCCGAGTGGCGGCATGTCGTCGACTAAAAAAGTCATTAAATCCTATAATGAATTCAATTGGACATTTAGATTCTATAATTCAGGGACTCCTCCTTAAAAATTTTTTTATGATGATATTTTCAACCTTAGAGCATATATTTACTCAGATTGCTTTTTCGATCGTTTCCATTCTAATATCAATTCATTTGATAAACTTTTTTGTTGATGAAATCGTAAAACTGTATGATTCATCCGAAAGGGGCATGATAATAACTTTTTTTTGCATAACGGGATTATTAGTTACCCGTTGGATTTATTCGGGACATTTTCCACTAAGTAATCTATATGAATCACTAATCTTCCTGTCATGGAGTTTTTCCCTTTTTCAAATAGTTCCATATTTCAAAAAAAAGAAAAATATTATAAGCACAATAATTGGGCCCAGTGCTCTTTTTACCCAAGGCTTTGCTACTTCAGGCCTTTTAACGGAAATACGGGAATCCGCAATATTAGTACCCGCTCTTCAATCGGAGTGGTTAATAATGCACGTAAGTATGATGATATTAGGCTATGCAGCCCTTTTGTGCGGATCATTATTATCCGTATCACTTTTAGTCCTTACAGTCAGAAAAAAGAGACATTTGATTACTATAAGTAATCATTTATTACATTTGAACGGGTCGCTTTTATTTGGTGAAATCGAATTAATGATTGAACAAAGTAATTTTTTAGAAAATACTTCTTTTTTTTCTACAAAGAATTATTACAAATCGCAATTGATTCAACAATTGGATTTTTGGAGTTATCGGGTTATTAGTCTAGGATTTATCTTTTTAACCATAGGAATTCTTTCTGGAGCCGTGTGGGCTAACGAAGCATGGGGATCCTATTGGAGTTGGGATCCAAAAGAAACCTGGGCTTTTATTACTTGGCTGGTGTTTGCGATTTATTTGCATACTCGAACAAATCAAAAATGGAAAGGTAGAAATTCAGCAATTGTGGCGTCTATTGGATTTCTTATAATTTGGACATGCTATTTTGGGGTCAATTTATTAGGAATAGGACTACATAGTTATGGTTCATTTTCATTCTAATTAGAAATTAGAATGAAATTTTTGGGTTCTTAGAATAGAAAAGTCTAAGGCGCACATACGAGCAAAGAATTTGGTGCGAACTGGCGAGAACGAGGTGAATCAAAGATTGAGTGATTCGCTGGGGTTCCTGCCAGTTCAAAATGAATTTCAACTTAACGTATGACAAGAAGAAGAAAAAGCCTTCTTCTTGTCATTGTACGAGAAATGGTTGTAAAATTCATTAAAACTTTCTATAAAAAAAAATTAGATAGAATAGCTTCAACCTTTTCAACGGAGAGTGAAAAAACGAAATCGGGGTACATACCAATACCTAGTATTGGTAAAAAAATGGTGATCGAAAGAAATAACTCTCGTGGTCCAGAATCAAACAAATAGGAATTTGAAACATTAAATATCTTGTATCCATAGAACATCTGACGTAACATAGATAATAAATAAATAGGAGTTAATATCATTCCAATTGCCATTACAAAAGTAATTAATAGTTTTGTCAGTAACAGGTATTTTTCACTAGTAATGAATCCAAAAAATACTATTAATTCGGCAACAAAACCACTCATACCTGGTAATGCAAGAGAGGCCATCGAAAAGCTACTGAACATCGTGAATATTTTTGGCATTGAGATAGCTATTCCACCCATTTCGTCAAGATAAATAAGACGTATTCTATCATAAGTTGTTCCAGCCAAGAAAAAAAGTGCAGCACCAATAAATCCGTGGGAGATTATTTGTAAAAGCGCTCCATTGAGTCCCATATCGGTGATAGAACCAATTCCTATAATTATGAAACCCATATGAGATACAGAGGAATAGGCTATTCTTTTTTTTAAATTCCGTTGACCCAGAGATGTTGAAGCTGCATAGATTATTTGCACTGCACCTACTATCATTAACCAAGGAGAAAATATAGAATGCGCGTGGGGAAACAATTCCATGTTGATTCGAACTAATCCATACGCTCCCATTTTTAATAAGATTCCGGCTAGAAGCATACAAGTACTATAGTGTGCTTCTCCGTGGGTATCTGGTAACCATGTATGTAGTGGTATAATTGGTAATTTGACAGCAAAAGCAATAAAAAATCCAATATAGAATAATATTTCCAAAGCTAAGGGGTAGGTTTGGTTGGATACTATGTCCAAATTTAATGTTGGTTCATTAGAACCATATAAACCGACACCAAGAACTCCCAGTAAAAGAAAAATTGAACCCCCCGCCGTGTATAAAATAAATTTTGTAGCTGAGTAGAGACGTTTTTTTCCTCCCCACATGGATACAAGTAGATAAACGGGGATTAATTCTAACTCCCACATGAGGAAAAAAAGTAAAAGGTCCCGAGAAGAAAACAATCCGATTTGCCCACTATACATTGCTAACATCAGGAAATTAAATAATCGAGAATCTCGAGTAAGCGGCCAAGCCGCTAAGGTAGCTAAAGTAGTGATGAATCCCGTTAATAGAATGGGTCCTATTGAGAGCCCATCTATCCCTAGTCTCCAATGGAAATCAAAAAAATGGATCCAGTTATAATCCTCCTCTAGTTGGATTAATGGATCATCCGATTGGAAATGATAACAGAATGCATAAGTCATTAGAAGGAGTTCTAGAATACAAATACATATAGTATACCAATGAATTACTTTATTTCCCTTATGTGGAAGAAGGAAAATTAAGGAACCCGAAAATATTGGTAAAACAACAATTATTGTTAAGAAAGGAAAATGATTCGTGGTAAAGACAAGATAGACTTGGGCTATAAAAATCCGTGCTCAAACTATTTTTATTTTATTTTGGGCACGGATTTTGTCGGTAAAAAAAAGGGATTTTAAGTAGAGTTTTATGGAACGTATCAATAAGCTAGACCCATACTACGGGTTGTTTCATGCCATAAATAAACCCGAACACTCAAGAAATCTGTTGGGCAGGCGGATTCACATCTCTTACAACCAACACAATCCTCAGTCCTTGGAGCAGAAGCTATTTGTTTAGCTTTACATCCGTCCCAGGGTATCATTTCTAACACATCGGTGGGGCAAGCTCGGACACATTGAGTACATCCTATACATGTATCATAAATCTTTACTGAGTGTGACATTGTATCTATACAATTTTTAACATTATGAATTTTCGGTCTAGTAAACTAACTTATAAATCAATAAATCAATCTTCTAATTAAATACCAGACGAATCAATGAGTGATCCGAATCGATGTACTTGAATTGTTTCTGAGCAGGCGCAAAAGTGCTTTGATTTCTTATGTTTCGGCAAACATGATCATACCTTACCCATATCAAACCGTCCAGTTGGGAGTAATTTATGACTATTCGAATTTCTATGATTCATATTATTTATTTAACAAATTGGATTGGTTAATACGAGTGGATTTTCTATTACGATAAATGGATGAAACAATAGCTAATCCAATAGCTGCTTCAGCGGCTGCAATAGCTATAAGAAAAATGGAGAAAATGTCTCCTCTTAATTGACGATCATCAAACATGTCAGAAAATGTTACAAAATGGATATTAACCGAATTTAATATAAGTTCAAGACACATAAGGGCTCTAACCATATTTCGACTTGTGATCAATCCATAAATACCAATAGAAAATAAAAAGGCACTCAAAACAAGTATATGTTCGAGCATCATTACTCAACTCCTTATCAATCTTGATTCATTTCAATCTGAACAATAATTCAATCCAGTCGATTCTAATACGTATGGAAGAAAACAAGGGAATTGGTTGGGAATAGATCAATCTAAAAAGAAATTGATTCGATTTTCGTTTTAGGCAGGTACTCAAATTAAAGGATTAGATTCTTTTTCCTTTGATTTATTTGAGAATTCTTCCTTTAAAAAATTTATTATAATTATATATTATTGACGAGCTATAGCAATCGCACCGATTAAAGCGACTAAAAGAATTATTGAAATGAGTTCAAATGGAAGAAAAAAATCTGTTGATAAATGAATTCCAATTTGTTGACTATTACTTATCAAATCTTGCTCTAAAATATGGTTTGATTTTGTAGTCCAAACGATCCCATACCAGGACGTATCTAGAATAATAGTAATTAGTGAAATAAAAAGACTTGTACAAACCACCGAAGTAATTCCATCCCCAACGGTCCAAAGCTTAAAATCTTCGAAATCGTAATCTTCTGAACCATTCATGAACATGACAGCAAAAATAATTAAAACATTTATAGCTCCTACATAAATAAGGAGCTGCGCAGCAGCTACAAAATAAGAATTCGATAGAATATAGAATAAGGATATACAAAAAAGAACCAATCCCAATGAAAAGGCCGAATAAATCGGATTTGGAAATAAAACTATTCCAAGACTTCCTAAGATAAGACCCGACCCCAGAAAAACTAAAAGAAAATCGTGTATTGGTCCAGGTAAATCCATTTTTATTTTATAGAAAAAGTAAATCCAAATATTTCATGACTTTGTTGAACCGCCCGGGAAAAGGCGGAATTATCCTATTTGTCTTTTTAGGATACTTCTTAATTCTTAATTGAAGAAAATGTTAATAGGGTGGTTGGTGTGGATTGAGGTAGATCCAGTTATTGGTCTACTCTTATTCTCGAAAACATAGTTTGAAATTATATATTTTTATTTTTTTTTTATTAAATCATTAATTATTCGAATAGAAATAAATTTTCAATCAAAATAAATCACGATTCTCGACAACCATTTGCTCATTTATCTTTATCTTGAACAAGCAAAAAACCGATTCCCTTAAATTACAAGATGATTGGGGATTTGGAAATGCAAAGGTTTTATACATTTTTTATTTGAGGTGAATTCGACGAAATTGTTCGAATTGTGTAATCGCCCGTTATGGACACGGGTAATCGACCTAAAGAAATTTGATTATAATTCAACTCATGACGATCATAAGTAGAAAGTTCATATTCTTCAGTCATTGATAAACAATTTGTTGGACAATACTCAACGCAATTACCACAAAAGATACAAATTCCAAAATCAATACTGTAATTAAGTAATCGCTTCTTTCGAATATCAGTTTCCAATTTCCAATCAACTACGGGTAGATCTATAGGACACACACGAACACATACTTCACAAGCAATGCATTTATCAAATTCAAAGTGTATTCGGCCCCGGAAACGCTCCGATGCAATGAATTTTTCGTAGGGGTATTGAATAGTTACAGGTAAACGATTTGCATGGGACAAGGTAATCATAAAACCTTGACCAATGTACCTGGCTGCTCGTATTGTTTGTTGACCAGAATTCAACAACTGGGTTAGCATAGGGAACATATCGGAATATCTAAAAATAATTTTATACTTGTTTCTTTCTCTTGTTTGAGACAAGTTTTGAAGATAGAAAAATTCTAGTTCTTTACAGTGAAAAAAGTTGGGACGAAGTCGTTAATAATAGATTACCTAGAGAAATAGGTAAAAGAAATTTCCACCCAAGATTTAATAGTTGATCCATCCTCAATCTCGGTAAAGTCCATCTTGTTGCAATAGAAATGAACAAGAACAGATAAGTTTTCGCTAATGTACTAAAGATACCGATTATTGTTCCAAAAACTTGACTTCTTTTAGTTAGTTCAGGAACGAATATGTAGGGAATAGAAAGATTCCAACCTCCCAAGTAAAGAACTGTTACAAATAATGAAGAAACTAGTAGATTTAGATAGGAAGCAACGTAAAATAAACCAAATTTTATACCTGAATATTCCGTTTGATAACCCGCTACTAATTCCTCTTCTGCTTCTGGTAAATCAAAAGGTAATCTTTCACACTCGGCTAAAGAAGAAATTAGAAAAACGATAAACCCTATAGGTTGACGCCACAAATTCCATCCCCAAAAACCGTATTTGGACTGCGCTTCAACTATATCAACTGTACTTGAACTGTTAGATAATCATAGTCGGCGATAACATCACTGTTCCCGTCGCTATTACAGAACCGTACATGAAATTTTCACCTCATACGGCTCCTCGTAGGTCACAAAAAACTCTAATGGCCTTTCAACATTTTTGATCTTGATCCCCTTGTGGGATCCGTGATCAATAGAGAGTCAAACTCTTATCCTTTTTTATCCTAAAGCCTAGAATTCAACCTATGAAATTCCGTCTGCTAGTTATAATAAAAAAAATAAAGTGCTTCTGAATTGATCTCATCTTTTAAAAGTTTGTATTTTTCTTTGTTGATTAATAACTTTATCTTTAATTTGAATAAAAAACTTTTTTGAGAAATAGCACAGAGATATTTCCACCTATTCTTTTTTTTTTTATTATTACGAAATAAGATATTTTATTACCCAATAAAGATTCGATTTCTATCGATAAAATCGAAAAATAGATGAATAAAAAAGATTTCTTTTTGCAATTCTAGTCTTTCCACTTTTTTTCGTTCCTATTCTACTTTCCCGGGAAAGGGGGAGCGAGCGGCATTACCCAAATAAAAGATTTCTTCGTTCTTGATAGTTATTTACTTAACCGGTGGATAGGAAGATACTCTGGATCAAAATCTAGGGGAGTACTTCTTAATAATTTCTACCAACTTAAAGCCCCAATTCGAATTACTTTGGTAGAAATATCCTCTTGAAAAGGTTATATAATCTCCATTACTAATCCTTTGTGTATCTTAGTCTTCCTAACCATCCACTCATTTTTGGAATCTTCCAGTAGGTTAATACTAATACATCCGCGGAAATAGATAGTAAATATAGTAAAAACCGGGGGGTTGATCTTTTGAACCCGCTTCAAGCCATGATTACTAATCAACCAATCCAACTTGGGGTAAAATAAACATAAGAACTGATACTGTTTACTTTGACGACTTAATTCTTGTACATAGGAAATGAGATTGAATGGCTTTAACAGCAAATTAGGAAGCCGTTTGATTTCACTCATCTAACTATCCGGTTTAGTTTATCAACTCCGACGCTGAATAAAAAATATATATTCAACTTTCTTGCTAGAAAGAAATATGGAAAGTTTATGTCTCACCGAATCACACGTAGAGATATTGATAATACACATAGAGTTAATGGTATTTCATAACTAATTGATTGAGCAGCAGCCCTTAATCCACCTAAAAAGGAATATTTATTATTTGATCCATATCCCGACATAAGAAGTCCAACGGGAGCAAGGCTTGAAATGGCAATCCATAAAAAAACACCAATACTAAGATCGGCTAGAATAAGTCGATAACTAAAAGGAATTACTGAATAACTTAGAAAAATGGATATCACTGCTATGGATGGCCCAATATTGAATAAACGAGTATCTCCTCTAGATGGAAGAAGATTCTCTTTGAAAAGTAATTTTGTCCCATCTGCTAGAGCTTGAAGAATTCCCAAGGGCCCGGCATATTCAGGTCCAATACGTTGTTGGATTCCTGCAGATATTTCTCTTTCTAACCAAACAATTACTAGTACACCTAGTGTGATTCCTAATACAAGAGTCAAAATAGGGATAAGTGTCCATAATATCCCATAGACTTCTTTTAAGGATTCAAATCGGGAAAAAGAATGGATAACTTTTAGTTCTGTTGTATCAATTATCATTTCAACGATCGACTTCTCCCATAATGATATCTATGCTACCTAGTATCGTCATAATATCAGCCAATTTCATTCTTTTAACTAACTGAGGAAGAATTTGCAAGTTAATAAAACCCGGTGGTCGAATTTTCCATCTCCAAGGAAAAACACTCTGATCTCCTATCATAAAAATTCCCAATTCCCCTTTTGGGGCTTCCACTCTTACATAAAGTTCTTGCTTGGACAATTCAAAGGTTGGAGAAGGTTTTTTACTAATAAATCGATATTCAAAATCATTCCATTCGGGGTTTTTTATTCTATCAAAGCGGCGTATTTCTAAATTTTCATACGGCCCCCCAGGAATTCCCTCTAAAGCCTGTTGAAGAATTTTTACGGATTCTGCCATTTCACCCATTCGTACTAAATAACGAGCTAATGAATCCCCTTCTTTTTGCCAGTGAACCTCCCAATCAAATTCATCGTAACACTCATAACGATCAACTTTACGAAGATCCCATTCTATTCCGGAAGCTCGTAGCATTGGGCCTGATAAACCCCAATTTAATGCTTCTTCTGCCTGAATAATGCCTATGCCTTCAACTCGTTCTAAAAAAATAGGATTCCGTGTAATAAGTTTTTGATATTCAGCAACGCCGATTAAAAAATAATCGCAAAATTCCAAACATTTATCTAACCAACCATGAGGTAGATCGGCAGCTACTCCTCCGATACGAAAATAATTATGCATCATACGCATACCGGTAGCAGCTTCGAATAGGTCATATATCCATTCTCGTTCTCTAAAAATATAGAAGAAAGGGGTCTGTGCCCCAATATCTGCCATAAAAGGGCCTAGCCATAACAAATGAGAAGCGATACGACTCAATTCCAACATAATAATTCTTATATAGCTAGCCCTTTTCGGGACTTGAATATTGCCTAATTGTTCGGGTGCGTTTACGGTTATTGCTTCTGTGAACATAGTCGCTAAATAATCCCAACGCGTTACATAAGGCAAGTATTGGATAATTGTTCGATTTTCCGCAATTTTCTCCATACCTCTATGTAAATAACCCAATATTGGTTCACAATCGATAACATCTTCACCATCGAGAGTAACGATCAGCCGAAGAACGCCGTGCATTGATGGGTGCTGAGGGCCCATATTTACTATCATAAGATCTTTTCTTGTAGTTGGTGCAATCATAAGTTTTTTTACGAGTCATTCTTCCATGCATTATTTGAACGTAAAAAGAAGAGTTCGTCAAAATGAAAAGGGATAAAAGTTCAAATGGTATTAGGCTTCAAGTTAACGAGTTTTTATCTCTCGAATATCTAACTCAGCAATTAATTTTTTATAACGTTCTCTATTTTTTTTTGACAAATAGGCCAGCAGTCGTTGACGTTTTCCCAAAATTTTTCGCAAACCTCTCTGAGATGAAGAGTCTTTTTTGTGTAATTCCAAATGCGAAGTAAGGATACTTATCTTACTGGTGAAAGTGAATACTTGAAATTCGACAGACCCCCTGTTTTCTGTGTTTTCTTTTTGAGAAATAACCGAAATGAATGAATTTTTTACCATATAAAAATTCCCCCTTCCTTTTGAAAGATATGGATTTTACCGATCAGTAATAATAATGCCATTAATTTTAATGGGTATATACAAAAATATAATTCTAAGTTATTTTATTTGAAAACTGCTAATTTTCTGGATTCAAATCAATCCATCCAAATTTGAATTGGATTGAGATAGAGGTAGAAAAGGATTAGTACATTTTTCCATTGAAGGCTTTAGAACTAAAATAAAAAAAGTTCTATTGATTCATTTCGAGATTAAAGTCCCCCATTATTCATTTGATATTGGATTGGATTTGGATATATGAATGAAAGGGAAGACTAAAATGTATGGTCCCCATATTTCTTTCGAATACCCTATATTTTTTCATATTTTCATATACCCATATATCATATATAATAGAAAGTATATGATATACGGATATAGAGTTATTATCCATGAATTTTTAATTGTGGATATAGATGTATCCTTAACATACTGAAACGACTGCCATTGTTGGTATTAAACCAATACCGATTCATACAGGCTAAATCTTCTAATCGATAATTAGGCCAAAGAAAGAGCTTTAATTTCATTAATGGATTTTCTTCTATATTAAGACCTTTATTCTCGGACGAAGCTTGGTTGCTGTTTTTTCTGTTCGTTCCGTTCCAAAATACTAAATTTCTATTTTCATACTTTCGATACTTTGAATTTAATGAAATTAGAATTTTCAATTTTCTACGGTGTCTAAAGGATAAAATATTTTCAGGAATAAGGAAATCAAAACGATTCTTAGAAACATATCTTTCTTCTTGGTATTTTTTATTTGTTTGGTACTTACTCTTATCAATCAGCGAAGTACTTACGGTTTGATACATAAAAAATAGTCCATCATTTTTTCCAAACAGACGAATGGGTTCTATAATCAATATTCCCTTCTTGAGCAATTCTGCACAAGTTAGACTAGGATGAATTGTTATTATATCCAAATCCATTTCTCTTGTTTGAATTGAAGATAGAATAATCTTTCTTGGATCTCTCAGTCTAAGCAGGAGACAATATATTTCCTGATTATTCAGCAATCTTTCGTCCGCAGTATCGTCCCACCATTTGCATTGAAAAAGTAAATAACGTTCTAGGAAGGAATCTAGTTCATTTTGTTTCTTTTTCATGGCTAATTTTACAGGATTTTCTTCACTAGATTTTTGTTGTGACAAAACAGATCCAGAATATTTTCCTTTTTGGGGTTCTTCTTGATTTCCTTGCTTTTTTTTTAATTTGCTTTTTTTTTTTTCATTTCTATTTAGATTTAAAAGAAGTAATTTGTTTGGTCTAAACCAAGGTTTCATTTTATATGCCTGATGAAATAAGACAAATTCTGGGAAGAACCAACCTTCTAGATTCGAGATAGAATAATTTAGCATTTTTTCATTCATTCCCATCCAGTCAACAAAAACGTTGTGTAATTTTGGGAGATTGTCTGGAAGCGTAAAATAACAAATATCAAAATATGCATTTGAAATAGATATTTTCAAGTAGTTATGAGTCTCCCTTTGCATATTTTGATTCTTATTGGCATCAGTCGTGATAGAGGACTCAATATCCATTTTCTGTCTGCCATACAAATTCTTCCAACGCAAATATTTTCTATCTACCATTTTTTCCACAACTAGCATATCCACATAATTATAGATAGGGGTGGTTTTCAGAATATCATAAAGTGGGTCCTCATGCGTGTTACAAAAAAGTTCTCGTTTCTTATTTCTTTGAAACGTAAGTCCAAAATTTTTTTCCTTGAATTTTTCGGAGTTAAGAAATTTATCTGCTAAAAGATCATATCTATAATATTTTTGAAAATTTTCTTTTTGATTCGATAATTTGTATACTTCCCATTTTTTTTTTGAATTACTTACTTGGTCTGTTTCATATGAATTGCGTTTGCTTAATTTTTCCCTTTTTTCTATATTTTTACAAGGCTGACGGGAAGTATTTCGCCATTTTCCAGGCATTAATCTAGACCATCTGGTCGACGATAAATCGTATGGATAATACCCTCTTAACCAGTTTTTCCATTGATTTTGTTCAAAATTTGGAAGTGTCTTATCATCTAATTTTAATTTGGAATGGACCATTCCTTGTTTTTCCAAAGAATTCTTTATTTCGGGCTTAAGAAACAAAGAGATTCCTTGATCTTGATATTGAAGAACAGATCTTAATTTTTCCAAATTAGTAACTTGGATTTGTGATAATTTGTAAAATACATATGCTTGTGACACGCAGGATAAGTCAAAAAAAATATGTAAATTGCTTTTAATATGCCTAATGTTATCGAGGGGCTTTTTAAAGGGAATTGGTTTTTTCTTTTTTTTTTTAATTAGGTCTAGGGATTTCTGAATAATTTTTTTTATTAACCTAAGACGGGTATTAATATCTGAACTATTAAAAAAAAATTTACATACCTCTGAAAATTTCAATTCAATGCTAGATAAAAATATATGCCGATATATTAGTTCAGTAGAAAAAAATATATGTCGATGTATTAGTTCAATGAAAAATTTCAAATAAAGAGGAAATTTAGAAATTAATTGAATAGTTCTTCTTTTTATTAATATTTTCCATTTTTCTAAGCTTTTAGCATTAGAACTTGATTTGTTAGGACTCCTATCATTTTTTCTTTTCTTGTTTGCAATTATTTCTATTTGATTTCTAATTGTCCCTATTCGCTCAGTCAGATCTTTTATTTTATTTTTTTTTTCTTTCAATGAAGAATTTGTCAAACCTGGTGATCCTGTTTGACTAAAAGATTGGTTCATTATTTTTTTGCCGATTATGGAATCTTTTTCTTTTGGAATTTCATTCGACTCGTAGATTTCTATTTCTCTTAATTGAATTAGGTTTTCTTTTGAAACTTTTTCAAGTATTTTTTTTTTTCCTTTGAAATACTTCTTTTTCATTTTTCCAACTTTTTTTTCCAGTTCTTTAAAAACGGGTTTCCAAAAGGAAGGTCCTTTTTGGGGCGAACCAAAAGGTTCTTTAGCTTCCAGTCCAAAAGCCGTTAAAAAAGAAACAGCCTCCTTTACTGTTTCAATTGCACAAGATTCGCGGTTATGCCAAGGTTTTAGACGAAAAGGAAATATTATTTTGATCTGAAGACCTTCTACCCACCAATTTTCAGGAAATTCTAGGTCGTCTGATAATGAAGTGCCATTATAAGTACATATAACATGCATCTCTTTATTTAATTCCTGAAAATCCTCAGACCATTCAGGACGTTGGCGTAGGAATATACGTCCAAGATTTTTTCCAATTATTAATGAAGGGAATAGAATATATTTTCTAAAAAAAGAATGAATTAGCAACAAACAAGATCTTATGGCTTGCCCATAATTATGAGTCTCCCAACGCGCTGCTATCTTCATTTGCCTGCCTTCGTCTCTTATATATTTTTTTTCTTTTTCTATTTTTGTTTCTTTTTCTATTTTTGTTTCTTTTTCTATTTTTGTTTGTTCGTTTGTAGACTCTACAATAGTTCGAAAAATTGATTTAATAAATTTAAACATATCAAACATAGTAGATGTTAAAGAAAAGAGAATGGAGTTTTTTATTCTATACACAAAAAGGGGTGAATGCGCATTTCCTTGAAACACTTTCCAAATAACTACTTTGCGCCTTTGCGCCCGCACAGACCCATTGATTAGATCTCGATC
This sequence comes from Plantago sericea, assembly GCA_036897215.1. Taxonomy (NCBI): domain Eukaryota; kingdom Viridiplantae; phylum Streptophyta; class Magnoliopsida; order Lamiales; family Plantaginaceae; genus Plantago; species Plantago sericea. Next base: position 16,787 of record JAYMSK010000018.1, read on the forward strand.
AAAGTCTGGTTGTTCTAAATAACGTATCGTAGTCAAGTCTTCCGATTCATCCGCAGCGTCTTTCGTCTCTTTGATATCAGTAAAAATCACTACCCATTTGGCTTCTCTTGGACGAATTTCCAAATCGTCCGCTTCTGTTTCCATATCGTCTTCGTCAGTAATTAATTCGTATTCCCACCGGGGAATTATTTTACTGATTTCGTTTATTCTATTTTGACTTGTGCGTATGTTTTGACTATTAGCATGAGTTAAAAATAATAATAATTTTTTTAAAAAAAAGTTTTCATATATTTTTTCCTTTTCTCTTTCTAACTTTTTTTTTTCTAAGTTTTCATAATTGAGAGGATCCTTTTTTTGTTTCCAAAAATGTTTCCGAAGAAAGAGAAAAAGAGAAAAGCCGGAACTTGTACAATTTGTAAAATTCAAGTTAGAAGGGGATCTGCGTGGATAAAGAGTACGACGTCTTTCATTTACAATATACGAATAATATTCGAAGTACTCTATACGATTCCTACGCATTGCAAAGAAGTGTTTTTTAAGAAAACTCAATCTTTCCATAAAAGGCGTCCCGGCGGGATGAGGAAAAAAAAAACCACATGCATCGGTGAGATTGTCCAAAAGAAGCTTCCCCCAAAAATAACAGGTATGAGCGTAGGACAAATAGGGAAAAATAATAAGGTTGCGAGAAATAGCTTTTTTAATCACTGTGAAAAAATCCGTTGAGTCTATTGATTCTGAATTTTGATCATCAAATCTTTTTTTTTCCATTTTTAGTTCTAATTGTTCGTGGTCGGTGTACGGAACGAGGATTTGATGAATTCGATTTATTTGAAATTTTTCTATAAAATTTTTTGTCGAAACTTGTTTGAGGATTGAATTTTTGTCGATTGTTTTTCGCCATGATCCGCTCAAGAAAGGATCATAACTTTTTGGTAAATATTTTTTTCTAGAATCATCATTACACAGTCGGGTTCTTGTTTCGAGTCTATTCAAAAAACTAGATTTTTTCTCTAGAGATTTAATTCGATTAAGAAACTCCTTTTTTTCTTTTTTTTCCTTTTCTTTGTTCGTAGAAACCCATACATGAGTATTCTTAAAAGTGTACCATTCATTAGCAAAATTAAATGGCAATTCATAATCATAATCATCCATATCTTCTATATTTTCTATTGTATTTTTACAACTACTACAATGAAAACCCGACTTTTCTGGAGCTGGGGGTATTAGCCTTCTTTTTAGCGTTTCCAAAAAAATTGATACACTAGGGGGAAATGTAAAACAAATTCTTGCTTTTCCATCACTCTCGCATATGTCAAAAAAATATTGTGACATTTCATCTCGGACAGCTTTTTCAAAGTTTTCGTTTTTTATGTAGCGAAGGGGTCGATCCCACTGATTTGAATCGAAAAGAAGAGTTGCAAGATTTTTTTCCAAGAAAAAAAGATCTTTTTTTGCAATTTTTTTAGGAAGAATTGTAGATATTGTAGATATGGAATTGTCATTATTGTCATTGATTTTTACTTCAATTTCTTCCGTTTCATCGATTTTGTTTGGATCC
>JAYMSK010000019.1:0-17718 GCA_036897215.1 Plantago sericea
TAAGCTGCCAAGGACCCAAACTGCTGAAATGACCCATAAATCGGGAAAGTTACAACTAAGGACCTAGACATTTTGTGTTGTAAATTTTTGTAGATTAAGTAGTTTTCAAAATGTTTGGATTTGTACAAGAAATTGTTCCATTCATATTCAAACTATTCACATTCTCTCACTTAAAGACGAATGTCAATTAACTCTGACTTTCTCTCATTTGGAGACAAATATCAATTAAATCTCCACCTAACCCATTCCATCTTGTCGGCTTATGTTGCTTGTGTTTCTGTAAGGCCACAGTAAGGTTAGGCCGAAACTGTCAAATGCGCCTGTTATGTGATCAATTGGTACTCTCGACTAGAATTGATCTGAAGATGATGATGTAGCCACGGAATGTGAATCTAGTGGGAGTCAAAATCTAGCAGTAATTACACCTAACCATATTTGGAGCAATCAGCTGAGAGAAAGTCTGCAGGCTTGTATCACGTTCAATATTATATATGCCACTGTAGAAGAGGTATTGAAACAGTTGGTAGTTGAAGGCTCTCCCAATAAGTATGACGGCTTGGATCAGGTTCAGGAACTCTGTTTCGAGTCCATCGTATAAGCTCATCAGGAGTTACGTTAACTTTGTTTAGAGTTGATTTGGTGTTCCCCTCATCAACGAATGGGAGTTTTACAGTATAGCAACATAGTTTTTGGTGGGAGAGTATAGGAAGGATTTGTAGTGGTATGTATATGAAGAGAAGAGGAGATTCAGAAGGCTTATAGAACCTTTTAAAGATACAACTATCGTTCATATTAGACTCCAAAGTTTTGGATACTCTCTTTTTAGGCTTTGTTTTGTCTTCTGAAAACCTGTTTGCAAGCATATATATACCAAGTATACTGGAAAACAAAACGCCAATCAATGCCCGAAACTGTGGTTTTAACTTATAATCTCTACATGTGGTCTCAAAGAAACAAAAAGTTACAAACTAATTTCCCACACTATCACCTGATCGGTCATTCCCCAATACAGTCGCGATAGGTAAGAAACCTCTGTTAAGTTCATACAGATCTCGAAGACTCGGAGTTGTCTTCTACCACCACTAGGTCTGTGGGTTCTTTTTCGGTGTCCCAGTTTGGAATGTTGGAAGTGGCTTCATTGATCATCTTTACAAGCGTTACCTGCAGGAAAACACATGAAACCGATTAAATCAGATAAATGCAAAGTTTCATAACATTATTATGCACTGAAACAAGGTGAAAGTAATCAAAATGTTTAATTATCAAAGTTAACCGATCTTGTATGCTTTATGCCAAACTTGATCTTAAACAAGTCAGATAGAGCCAGCAATTCACTGCCTTCAGAATTGCAGTGAAAAACTAAGATAAAAAGAAACATTTCACAGGAATCTCTCAAATGCTTCAGAAATGCAACATGGTAGGATATCTGAAATGTATGCAACGCTAACGAGCAAAGTCATGATACAAGAACACATATCAGACTGCATATTGACTCAGATACTCCATATTCTAAAATCGAAAGTAACATTTACTGAAGCATCATTCGGTACGGGGCAATCTGCATATACATACCACACTTTCAGGAACACCTGGAGGGGGCAAGGTAAGGTTTTGAGGTGGAGCCTCATCAAGATAGTCTCTCTTGTCAAACCGCCATTCTCCAATTTGTCCATATGTTGATTGTCCCTGAATCATGTTATGCAAGCTTATCAGCAACTAAGTATTGCTAGAAACAGGTCTGCGCTTCTCCTCTCATTAAAAATGGTAATCCGTTACTAATATTCAACTGGTTGAACGCACATAAACAGAATAAATTAAGTACTTTACCTTCAAGTTGTAATCACAGCCATATGTAATCACAAAATGTCTAGGTCCTTAGTTGTAACTTTCCCGATTTATGGGTCATTTCAGCAGTTTGGGTCCTTGGCAGCTTAGCTGTAATTTTCCCAAAATTTACCATGACACATGGTAAATTCCAGAGAACATGAAGGGACTAAACTAGCAGGCCAGTCCGCCGTGAAGCAGGCCCAATAGCCATCAACCAGGCCCAATTGCCCATCAGCCTGAAAAGCAAATAAGCTGAAGAAATTCCCGTTTGACCTCTCCTGTCTTCAGTCGATCTTCATCTCTCCGTCCGGCAGTCTTCCACCGCGCCGGAGAGTTTCCGCCGCGCCTGAGAGTCTCAAGCTTAAGGTATGTGCCCACATACTAACTATTTCAATTTAATGTGGCGAAATTCGAATTTGATGCTGGGATTGAGCATGTTAGGGTTTTATTTAACTGTGTAAGAGTGGGAATCGAGAATGAGGTTGATTTATAGTTAGTGCAATTATTCATGTATGTCTTCTGTGGGTAGAATTAACTCTGCAGTATTTCACAATGACAGCTCGAATATATAGCTTATGGACAAATTTCTGCTATCTAATTTGATTACTGTCAGTAAGAAGAAATTTTTCTTTCTGTAATATTGAGATTTTCGATTTCTCTAATTTTGAATGAATGTGGTGCTAGCTAGTACTGTGAGCTGCGGAAGAATACAGCTCCAGTTATCATGGGCTCCTGTGATGCATACGAAGAATGGACTGTTGTTTTGCCTCGGAAAGGGAAGAAGAAGACTATTGGAGCTCCTCGCGAGCTTATGACTCGGGCGAACGCAGAAGAAGAGCAACCGTGGACTCTGATTGATGTTGAAACCCATACTGTTGAAAGAGAACTGGCATTGTTGCAAAAGATGCAAAAGTGTATTCAGAGACTCGAGAATACTGAATTTTGGTCTTCTTTCTTGAGACAATTGCAAAGTCCTGAGCTGTCTGAAAGGTTTCATAAGGTTTTGGGCTTAGAGGCAAAGTTGCCGATGGTGATATATGGGATAGGCAGCATTGAGAATTATGGGCCTCCCATGTTGCAGCTTAGTCTTGCAATTCTGATGAAGAGGAATTTTGGATGGATTCGTGATATTGAAGTGTTTGATCCGGTGATTTCGCTGACAGAATCTAAGGTGTTGGCGACTTTGGGCTGTCATGTGTTATCGATTAATGAGCAAGGCCGGAGGCAAGTATTAAGCCCTACTATATTTTTCATGCCTCATTGTGAGGCAGAGCTATACGAAAATCTCCTGGAAGCAAATTGGGGAGTGGAACAGTTGAGAAATATTTCATTGTTTGGGAATAGTTTTGATATGCAGGAAGAGTATGTAGCTGTCTGCGGGAATCCAAATGTAGCTACTATGAGGAGGCGTATTTTAGCTTCCAGGAGGTTCAGTAAAGAGTTTAGAGTCGTTACCTTCTCTGATGATTCTTTTCGAGCATTCCATAGCTCGAGCTGGCATTTTTTCAGTCCTGATAATAAGGCTGATTTGCATATTGGAGATAGTACTATCAAGTCCCGTGATATTAGGCACTTGGTATGAATATTTTTGTTGTATGAGTAATTGATTGTTATAGTTACAGAATTAGAGTTGCATCTTTCTGAAACTTGCAGCTCTTGTAGGATTCATGATTTATTACAGGATTGAAACTTCTGTTTTGTTTTCAAGGTCTTAGTATGTGTTCTCTTGATAGTTTGATCCCGTTTTCCCGCCCTTTCAACTTCAAGCCACTATCATTGCAGCTGTAAGTTATCCGAAAAATTGTCATCTGGCCTCTATCTATGGCTTTAGGGAATATCTATCTTCCATTTTGTCTCGTATGAAGTGTGATATACCGAACATGTTTCTGCCCTCTGGAGTCATCTAGCATTTGGGTAAGACTTGTTATTCCTTTCTCTTCGCAACTTATCTTAAGTTGAAACGCGGTAGTTGTTCTTCATTGATAACTCATGAACACTTAGTTTTGAAGGTTTTTATCCCTATAGATTGAATCCCCATTGTGGAGATAGGGAAATATTTGGAGGTAGGAATGTGACTTAAAACTTCTTTCTTTTCTTTAAAGTAGGGAAAAGACATAAGAAGAGAAGCCCGTAATTAGATGGTGTTGTAGGGGTATGATGGTATTGACCTTATGCTAATACGCGATTTAAGACATAAGGCACCGCGAATTAGCTTAGAGGACTGTCCTTGAAAGAGTGGCGTGGTTAATTAGGTCATTTATTTGATATTAGAGTCATTATAGTTAACTAATTAGTTTGTAGATTAATTAGTATCTTTAGTAGTTGCCTTAGGTAATTAGGAGTCTTATGGTAGTGCTTTATACTAGGGCAGATTGCATGTAACCCTATATAGGCCCTTTACGTTCCATTATGATCATTGAAGAAATATATTACCTAATTTAGGGTGTATACTCTTCTTATCGATTTTCAATACTTAGTATGTGCTTATATTTTGATTATCAACTCTTTAACAAAAGACTTGAGTTTAAAATTAAAGGTGAATTTACAAGTAACCCCTGAATGAATGAATAAATTCATCTATGCAAATCCGCGGATTCCATAGGGTAAAGAAACATAGGAGTATATTATTATTCAATAAACATAAATAGATAATAAGCACATGTCCACCCTATTCGCAAAATCGAGAACTAATGAAGAAGAAATCTGTCAAAACTGGATCATGGTCACACTACAGCAAGGTTCAGTTTCACAGGCCCATGCCAAATGGTGGTGTGAGCTGTGAAGTGGAGCAAAATTGGAACGAGACGCTGCATGCACGTAGAGGACAACTATGCCGACCAAGTGTTCGACGAAATGGTCTCACGCCTATCTGCTCGTATGATTTCACTATCCACTTTGTTATTATATTCTATTCTATTCTGCCGCCTGATTTATCTTTTCAATATCAATTTCGATCTGCAATTCTCTGCCTTACATTTTTTTTTAATTTAAGATAAATTTCTGAATGAATTATTATTTGACCAAGTTATTATGACACAAGAACAAGAAAAAGAAAAACTAAAATTAGTATGTGGGATGGATTCTTGTTGTCTGCATTACTGTAAATCATCACATTATGATTCACCAATTTTTTTCTCAACCTTCCATTTGTTAGGTGTGCTAGCACATTTAGGAGCTAAACTCGGAAACCAAGAAACAATGTGATTGTTTCAGTCTTTTCTTTGGTTTTGTTTTGGTTTTGTCTCTCTCTTTTGCCATTTTTTTGTCTTTTCTGTCATCAAGCATCCTTCTTTTTATGTTCTTGAACATCTTTGACACCCATTTTCAGGAGAAACCATTAGAAACAGGACAGCCGTTTTCAACACATTGGAAGAAAACGGGTATCTAGTTCTTATTGTTGTTGCGAATTCTGGGTTCTTTGTATTCATAAAAAACCTTGCAGCTTCCTTAGTTTCATATATCAGAAGCTACCTTTCCGAGAATGAAAAGGTATCCATTTGGGCAATGAGAAGGAAAACACATTAGACAACTTGGAGACTTGTGGTTGCATGTCCGCCATTTTGTCCATTGGGTTGTCATGCAACATGGTTGATCTGTTGTTGTGGATCACATCATCTATACAAAGAAAGATTGATCTGGGTTGAAAGAGAGAAATGTGCAGCATTGTAGGAGAATGAGCAAAGGACTTGGTGGCATTGTCAAGGTCTGGGAGAAAAAGTTGAAGAAATCACAAGCTACTACAAAGAAACGAATAAAAAACATATTTACAGCAATGTCAGTTGTTCATGTGGATGATGATGATCTTAAGACCCCTGGTGTGGTTTATCATGTCGACAAGGTCTTTTCCAATGGGGATATGTACATGGGTGAATGGGCAGACAAATGCCCCAACGGCCATGGGAAGTGTTTGTGGGCAGACGGTTGTATGTATGTTGGAGATTGGTACAGGGGCAGGCCAATGGACAAAGGTAAGTTCAGCTGGCCCTCTGGTGCTACGTATGAAGGAAACTTTAAGAATGGTTATATGGATGGTGAAGGTACCTTTACAGGCTCCTCAAACGATTACTATAGAGGCTCTTGGGTATACAATATCAAGCATGGAAAGGGCGTTTACTATTTTGAAAATGGAGACTATTACGAAGGGCAGTGGCGAAGGGGACAGCCTGATGGTAAAGGAAGGTATCATTGGACCAATGGGAATCAGTACATTGGTCATTGGAGGCGTGGCAGGATGAATGGCAATGGGACAATGATTTGGGAGGATGGTAATAGATATGATGGTTGTTGGGAGGGTGGTTTTCCCAGAGGTAATGGCACATTTAAGTGGGTAGATGGGAGTTTTTATGCAGGAGTTTGGAGCCAGGATCCTAAGGAACAGAGTGGAACTTACTATCCCTCAAATTCTCAGAGTGGTACTTTTGATTGGGATCCTCAAGAAGTGTACTTCGAGAAGCTGAGTGATTGCCTGATAAGTGATGGAGAGGAGATTTCAGTATTTCCTTCGGACAAATCAGTCAACTGGCCTTGTGGAGAGCTGAAGCAGTCACCATGGCAGGATTATAAAGAAAGTGAGCCAAAGTCGACGAGAACATGCGAGGATGTGGTGTGGTTAAGCAATGGGGGCTTGAGCTTCCGTTCAGAATCTGAGTTTAGCTTTGATGGTACTAATGAACATTTTGGGTCTAAAAGAGAAGTAGCAGATCAAGCATCAGAGACCCAAAAATCAGCATATACAAAGCCACAAATCATAATAAAGCCAACAAAACGGCAGGGGACCACGATATCGAAGGCTCATAAGAACTATGAACTCATGCTCAACTTGCAGCTAGGAATAAGGTAAGAACATGATCAGGATGGATAAACTATCCTCCTAATCATGATATTATACGTAAAGACACAAACATAGATTGCTTCCAGAGTTTCATAGGTTTCAACTTTTAATGATCTTCGTAGCTTGTCTATAGAAACATAGATAAACTATATAGTTTCTGTGAATTCTTTATTATATTGGTCTCTGATTTATAGAGCTCATGGTTGCTGTATTGCAAGCATGATGATATCGGCTTTCTTGAGGAATATCTAGCACAGTGCGAATTGATTAGCACTTTTTATTTCAGTTACTGCTTATTTCTTATCACCTTTTGTTTTTTGTATTCTGGGTGGCATTTTTAGTAGTAACCAATTGTTAAGTAGCTATTGTAAAGTGAATGGTCGTTTGTGAAAGTTATTAGTTATTACATTCATTTTTTTTAACGTGTAAGCATGCCCTTATGTATATAGAGTATATGTAACATAATTATCATGCAATGAATGATGGTTGAGTGTGCCAGAAAAAGAAAAAAAAAAAACTTGTGATAATCGAATCTGTATGTTTATGCATCGTTATGTATGATAAGGCAAATTAGAGTAAGTAAATATATATGTCTACAATAAATCTCTGGTTTTCCTGCCGATAGCTGATTTTTATTATCATCCAGACATTCTGTAGGAAGACCTGCGCCATCTACATCACTTGATTTAAAAGCTTCAGCTTTCGATCCCAGGAATAAAGTGTGGACAAGATTTCCCACAGAAGGATCTAAGCATACTCCACCTCACCAATCATGTGAATTCAAATGGAAGGATTATTGCCCTATAGTTTTCAGGTGAGGTACTGATGATCCATTACATGTTCAAACAAAAGATGTTTTAGTGCTTTATGAGGCCTTACACCTTATTGTACCAGTTATATTTTTTGCATTACATAAATGAGTTATGTGGAAACAGTTGTAAAAAATGAAGGTTTATGGGATCTATTTTTTAACTTCATCTGTATTTTGAACTTTCATCATCTAGTTCTGTCTAGTGTTCTTTTTTTTTTCTTTTTCTTAAAGTTAAATGCTATGATGTACTTAAAATTGATGTCTCCCACCGTTGAACTGTCTAACGTAATTAGATATGGTTAACATTTCAGGACCCTTAGAAAATTGTTCAAGGTGGATCCAGCTGATTACATGTTATCGATATGTGGAAATGATGCACTTCGAGAACTCTCCTCACCCGGAAAAAGTGGAAGCTTCTTTTACTTGACCAATGATGATAAGTACATGATCAAAACCATGAAAAAGTCAGAAGTTAAAGTGAGTTACTCTCCAAAATTACATCATATAATATTGCATGACAGTGAAGGCTCTGTTAATGAATTGATTTGATGTTCGTTCTGGAAATGGGCTATATGTAGGCCAATTTGTGGATGCAAACGTGAGTTTACAAAGTGACAGTTAAATCAGAAGAGTCTTACTATTATTGCTCAATTTGAACATGTCTTTATTGATGCAGTTCACTTAAAATCTTTCAATTCCCTAACCGTTAGAAGTTTATGTGGATATTTTGATTGGTATGTTCAAACTTCCAGGCTACATGTTTTAACAATATACCATAATGTAAAACTTCATACCAGGTGTTTACAAGAATGCTCCAATCTTATTATAACCATGTCCGATCCTTCGAAGACACTCTGGTTACGAAATTTTTTGGCCTTCACTGTGTGAAATTGGTTGGACCTGCACAGAAGAAGGTAGTGAAAGTAAATTCTTTCTCTTTATCAAAGTCTGTGTTATGAATTTCTGATTTAGATCATGTGATATATAAACAGGTGCGGTTTGTAATTATGGGGAATTTGTTCTGTACGGAATATGCTATCCATAGGCGCTTTGACTTGAAAGGTTCTTCTCATGGTCGTATTACCGAAAAACCTGAATCCGAGATCGAGCCAACGTGCTCAAGGATCTTGATTTGAACTTTATCTTCCGATTGCAGAAGACTTGGTTCCAAGATTTTTGCAGGTAATCAAATAGAATCTCACTGTTAGACAAATAGAGGTTATAAATCAATGTGGTGGATAATTGAAAGTGCGCAGTGTCTGCAATATCATGCCAAGTACATGGGTGAAGTTGCAGATAAACAAAACAACTTCCCTGCTTGTGATTTCTGTTCAATTTCTGGTAGTTTGGCTATGGAAAGCATTGTAAGCACCCTTAGAAAGCGATTAGAAATAAGCCTTAGAGAACTCTTGAGAATCATACAGTTGGTGGGATTGTTTTATGTTTGTTGAGAAGCTGAAATGGTCTTCCTAAAGGCATGTCAAGGTAATGACAGTTTTGTTATGCAGGCAAGTAGAGAAAGATTGCGAGTTTCTGGAACAGGAGAGGATTATGGATTACAGTCTTCTGGTTGGTATTCACTTCAGAGAAGTATCAGAGTCTGGGGAACCATTGAGTACTGCCCAAGTTCAAGCTTCCATGGGTATATGCATACACTTCCATAAAACTAACCCTTATCATGTTTTTTCCCCATTCTTATTTTCTTTCACTAGAAATCTCTCTTATTCAGAAAGTTCCCATCAAATTATGCAGGCACCGAGGAACATCATTCCAATGGAGCTTCGCCATTGTCTGGCGCAGATTTAGGTCTTCTGTTTGATAACCGGTATGCTTTAATGATAAAAAGTGAAGTTCTTAAAAAATCTTAAGACAATTTTCGAACTGAAGTCTATATTTCTGGTCTTTATGTTCTATGTTAAAAGCTTAAGATTCAGTTTCTAAGTTCAGAATAATGGAATGGATAACAAGATCAGATTAATATGTTTCCAAGTTCAATCCAGCAGCCGTCTCTCAAGGAAATTTAATCATGTGTTTGGCAGGCGAGCACCCATTAGATTAGGTGCAAACATGCCAGCACGAGCTGAACTATCTGTAAGAAGAAATCAAGATGAACCTCAGCTAGTTGGCGAACCGACTGGTGAATTCTATGATGTCGTCCTAGTTTTCGGTATTATTGACATACTACAAGATTATGATATTAACAAGAAACTCGAGCATGCTTACAAGTCTTTCCAGTACGACACGACTTCAATATCTGCTGTTGATCCCATTTGGTATGCCAAGCGTTTTCGTGACTTTATGTTCAAAGTCTTCACAGAAGATACCTGACTTGCACTTTTAATTGGCATAATTCACTTGCACCAAATACGCCTTTGTGTTGCCGTTCTTCCAAGATGACCCTGTCACTTAAAGACACAAAAGGACAGCTTTTTTCCGCAAGAAAGCTTGGCACCAGCATGAAGTATCACTAGCCTGTTAGTTGTAGTTAGTTTTGTAACATCATTCTTTTTAGGTACTGATAGGTTATACATCTTTTGTTAATTTACAGAATAGCAATGTGATTAGAGGTACCCAATGCTGCTATAGATGTAAACAGAATGAATGTTATGGTATACGAAACTGGGCCAGTTTGGTTCTTTGGTGAATATCAATATTTTTTGTTCCGGAGTGAAGTAACTCTGGGATTGTATAACCAAAGAAGATTGTATAGATAATAATATGTGAACACGGAGAAGGGATCTATGATGTCTATCAATAACATTTCCGTTCGAATATGTCCTCCCCTTCCGCGCCAAACCCCCCAATGTTATCTTGTTTCATGTTCAGGTAACCGGGTCCAATGGCACTCCTAGCTGTGTTTTGTTTTTCCCACCCACAAGGCTCATAAATAGAACGGAAATGAAGTTCCAATCTCAAACCAGTCTTTAATATAAATTGCATCAGAATTCAAAGGCAATAATAATCAAGATGATAGAGCTAACATCAATTGCCTACCTTGTAGATTACCAATGTCATAGTACTAATTACATTTCTCGGGCCACAACACAATGAGTAAGCAATACATGGTCAGATGATCCATTCTAGGCATGATTCTTCTTGGAGTATGCGAGTACTCCACCCACATAGGTTGCCTCAACGGTCGCTTCTGCTTCACTGGCAAAATTCTCCCAGGAATCCACAGATAATATCACAAAATCAGCCATTTTACCGCGAGATAGTGACCCAATATCATCATCAAGGAAGCATGCGTGAGCAGCTGAGATGGTGTATCTGCCACAAATGGTTAAAAAGAAACTTTTAGTTTCCCAGATAATTTAACAGCGAGCAACGTGCAGATCGAAATGAACTTATGTACTGAAGCAATGCAAGGGAGAGCATTGTACTCACTGATCATGCGAATGTGTGAAACTTGTGGAAACATTTATAGTTGACTAAACTTTAGATCACACCACAAATAATAAATCTAAAAGAGGAGAAAGGGATTGAGCCTAGTTCTGCGTACCCATTCAAGGCCTCATTCACAGTAATACGTTCTGATGAAATCCAAGCATTTTCCCAACCAGGAGGAACTCTTTTCACAGCTGTCTTTATGCTACCCAAAGGATTAATATCTGCTACCTGATGGGAGAAAAATACACTACTCAGCAGCAGATCAAACGTGATATATAGCAGAACAAAACGAAAAGGTAGAGCATTTAGTATACTTACAGGCCAGTCGGACCCAAGTGCTAACCGTGCTTTGCCAGAAAGCAGTGAATGGAATAAATATGATCCTCGATGTGCCCTCTCAGCACCAAGCTTTTTTATGGCCGTATCAGCATCATCCAGAAGGTGATCAGGCTGTCACAGATTCAACATACAAGTTGCAGTTACAGACATACATATGTAACCAAATAGTTGGATGCTTTGAAAATAAACCAGTTCTTTGCCTAATTTCATCACATAAAAAGGTCAAGTAAATAGCAGGCAAAATAAATGATCTAACAATTGTTACATTCACCAACTTTGTGGGTATTTCAAGGTTTATTTTAAAAAGAGAGCTAGTTAGTTGGCCAGTTAGGGCATGTGACAAAGCTTAGAATGAAACAGGATCAAGCACCAACCACTTATCATTAAGGTATGTAAATCCTTCACTACAAACATTCAGGAAAACAAACACTTTCAAATTACGCTAACCCCACCACTAATCAGCATCTGTACAACATTTAAAATTGAGAAAGAAAGAACCTGCACTGAAGCAACAACTTGTTGTTCACCAAATCTAGCTGTTGTACCATAAGACAAATGTTGAGCATGCTCAATCTGCAAATAAATGCTGTAATTACTGTCTTATTGAAAAATAATTGCAGCAATCTCCGTAAAGAAACATAGAGAATACTATACATACTTCCCATGTCCCATCAAACTATACCCATTTGCCATTTTTGGTGTCCCACCAACAAACTATACGGACTGTTGAGTTCTAACAATGGTTTAACAATAACAACAGAAACTTAAACAGATAAAGACACAGATTTACGTGGTTCGGCTATTAATGAAGCCTACATCCACGGAGAACAATTGGAACCCCTTTATTGATCATCATGCATGAGAATTGCTCTCAGCTGCTCTGAGTTATTCTCAGTTGCTCTGAGTTTTACAATAGTATTTGCCCCATATATATAGGATCAAAACTAAGCCCAACTCGATACATAACAGGATTAGGAAATACCATAAAATAAGTAGAACCGGACTAGGAAACCCTAACTCTTTCTAGATCTTTAATTCTATCTTCCTAATACAACTAAGATTGAGATAAACAAATATCTCACACGGACATTCCATAATTGTTTTTCGTCTACTTTTTCACCTTCTCATATACTTTATGCATTAGTACTTTATATACTTTTATTATTAAAAAATAGGTTACGTAGAACTGTACCAAATCCTAGTGGGTTAGTTTGCTGGGACGGAGGGAGTACATAACAACAAGACCAAAATGACAAATCAAGCAAAAGAAAGAGAGAAAAAAATCATATGTGGAACATCTTGAACATATTTCGCTCACCCTAAATCTTCGTTTCCTCATTCCATTCTGAGATGCTACTAATTTGTACATGTCCAAAATAAGATCATTGGCCTTGTCACCAATTGCATGCACAGCAACCTAAAGAGAAAGGATATGATCTCAGTATATGCATGCACAAAGTAACAGTAAAGAAGAACAGATCACCTGAAGGCCAGCTTTATCAGAAGAGTAAGTCATATTGTATAGCATATCTAACTCTGCAACTTGCAGGCCATGGTTGTTTGGATCATCGACATATGGCTGTATCCCATAAGATGAGGTAATAAAATGAGATTCATAAGTTACTTGGCATAGAATGATGGAAAAAGCCAACACAAAAGAACTTCAATATCATCCATGGTGAAACATTAGAGAATTTTATAATGGAATCTGGAAATGGATATTATTCTTACCTCATAAAATAGTGCACTATTAGATCCCAAAGAACCATCTGCAAAAGACTTTACACCGCCCAAGTAAATCCACTGGCTCAGCTTACGACCCACTTCAGCAATAAGTTCCTATAGGAAGAATGGAAGCCCTGATAATAAGGATGAGAAATTAATAAAATCTAAGTATCCAGTTTGCAATCTCATCTAAGTTCTCATTAAACAGTGTTCCAGTACCATGGAGAATATGGAGCATCAGAAGACTCTAACAGCTCCTAGACCCTCAAATTGCTCCAATTTAAATAATTAATAGTCGATCTTGATTTCCATTAAATACTTTATTGTTCCCCCTTAAGTTTTAACTTATGTCAAGCTAAAATTAAAGAAAAAAACACATTCACACATTTTTTAACCGTTAATTAACATATGGCATGCCAAACTGCACCGTTAGTTACGTGCTCAGGTCGACCATACTATATTTTCAACAATTACAGAAGTTAGAAGTACATGTAACCGTGTCCACGTCTCCATTGGAAAGAACAAGCAAACCCTGATCTTCATCTTTCCAGATAAATCACCCCATCTGTAGACATCTGCAAGTGCCAAACAGAACAATTTCAAATCCCATTTGTACTAAATCTCTTTGACAGTATATTAGCAGTCTTAGCCATCATAGTCACATACAAAGACTCTGGTGGAATCATACCCAAAAGCAAGATGCATTCTTTGTGTATAACAGTAGTAAATGTAATGTCTTAAATAAACAAAGAAATAGAACTAGCAGCAAGCAGACAAACTAATTTTCTGACACAAATCTATGCACTCTTTTAGCTGGAAACTGACCTGATAGATCTTCCCATGAGAGTTCTGGCGATGCACCAGGAAAATATCGTCCAAAATCAACCATTGTTGTAACACCTCTCATTAATGCATGATCGCTAGCTCTTAGCAATGCTTCCCTTCTCTCTTCAATAGAGACCTCTGGTATGAAACTCAGCACAAGCTTCATTGCAGAATCAACCAACAAACCAGTAGGGTCTGCACATAATGAGTTTACTGATAAGGATATATTTCACTATCTCATGAAAATAGAGCTAGAGAATTTTGTAATGACAAATGAATATTTGGCTGATTTCCTATAGCTAGAAAAGCTTTAGTGTAAATTTGTGATAGTCAACGGATTTAATGGTACCCGAATAATTCTCAATTTGGTTAAGGAGATTACTTATAGGAACAATACCTCCATTGCTGTTTTTCATCACATGTCCACCATCTGGATCCATTGTGTTATTAGATATTCCAGCAATCTTTAGCGCTAGAGAATTTGCCAAGCCCATGTGACCATCCATTCTCGTCAGCCAGACCTGCAATTAAGTCACATAAGACTGTGACAGGTTACAGTAAAGAACTAAAGAGCAAAGCACGTGATGAATGTAACACAAAATTCTTACAGGATTGTGAGGAGTAATGTCATCAATCCATGACGCCACTGGCAACTCTCCGCCCCAGATATCATTGTTCCAACCACCACCCATTAACCAAGAGCCAGGCTGCATACCTGCGGTGGTGGGGGATTAACCATCATGAAAAAAGTTTTGTAATCTAGTGCTCTGGGTGAAAGGATACTTTCTTAATACAACACGGACTAGTGCTTCATGCATTATATGATATGAGGATGCCAAGCCTTGAAATCATGTCTACCACATAGTATAATATGCATAATCAATCAACTGGGCACCAAGGATAATCAATGAAAAGACACGACTTACTTGATGCTGCCTCCCGGACGTTGTTCACAAACTGATCTCTTTGGCGTACACCATGGAGTTTAACCCTAGCTATCTGTTTCCATATTCTAAATCAAGTTCGGGATATAAGATTATTTTAGCCAAAAAAATGTTCTGCAAGGAAGTAATATGACTCACTCCTCGCAGATTGACAAACCACAAACATACTTACACAGCTAATGAGCTAAAGAACGTAGCCTTCTTTAGACTTACTACATAAGGAAACAAAAAATTCTAAAGGGGATTTTAAACCAGTTTATCCTTCCAGCGATCTAGAGACAGAGTATATTCTGAAAAGGTAAGTTATGCCGAATGAGAGGATATTGTAGTTATGGCTAGTCAAATGAGTTACCTATTTCCCTCTCTAATGGTTAGTTTTCTAGAAAACTCACAAGTAGACCTTCATGACTAGAAACTTTGAGGGCCATTTCCAATTCTCATGACAAAGAAGTAAATGAATGCAGTGAGATTTAATTCAAACCTGTAACCCTCCAAAAATTAAGTGCACATGTGAGTCGATAAATCCGGGCACCACCAGCTTCCCCTGTAGATTCAGTGTAGCAGTCCTTGGTCCAGCTAGATCCTGCATTCGCCACATTACAGATAAGACAAGATTAATTTTAAAAGATTACTAGTAGTTGACAAACAGGAATGTGTGCCTCAAAACTATATCAAGAACCCATGATAGAGAATCTGGGTGTCAATCCCATTCCATGGTATATTTTCACCAAGATACATGTGGGTATAAATGATAGACAAAGACAGTAGAAAATGTGAGTTTATTGTCAACGCCCCTGCCGGAGATCTCACTAATGCTTGTACTATATTACCACATTGAGTTATCGCCACTCATGAACGTATTTACATAATGAACTTCAAAGGGTTTGTTTTCTGGATATGAACAGAATTACATATTCATCATACATGTTCTCATCAATCAATTAACAGTAACGTAGTACTTAAACTAAAGATTATAATATCACATTGTTACATTTTAATCTCTACTAAGAAAAGAGAAGGAACAAACAGCATGGTTATATCAGCCTTACTTACAGGACCTAAACAAATAAGCAGAGAATTATAAAAATAAATGTACTACTGGTATTGAACATTTGAGTTGGTCAATGAACCTGCAAGGAGGTATAATCGCCAATTCGGAGAATCCGACCGTCGCGAACGGCCATGGAGTCGGCGAAGGGCAAAACGGTGTCGCTGGTGTAAATTGTCCCATTTGTCACCAGTAAATCAGCCAATTCCTCTAGAAAAAAGTAAACGGAATCAATTAATTTCGATGACAAACACAATATCAGTGATGATCAGGATTCAGGAAGGGCGGTAACTAACTGTGAGGGGAATTGAGAGTGAAATGGCTGCGATTGAGCAGGAAGGAGAAGAGAACCGCCGCCGCCACCGTCAGCAGCAACCGGAGCTTATCCATATCAGCGGAGATTCCCGAGTGAAAGAATCTTTCTCGAATGAACCGGAATCTACTTTTTATCTTTGGTATTTTTGTTTCAAAATAATTTTGCCGGGTGAATTGCATAACTCTTTACTTTATCATAAATTAGGCGCCAAATCCCATGAAATAGTAAACTCACACAAAAAACCCTAATTTCTAGTGAAATATGCACAGTTTTTTTTTAAATAAATATTTTGATCCCATCCACACAATAACAACACCTTGGGTCCATGCAGCCCACTCCCGCGGCCATTCGGGGATTCAAAGGTGGATTTTAATCACATGTAACGTTGGAATACAAATAAAATATAAGTTAAATTTTTGACTTTAGGAGTCCATATGGAGGGGATAGAGGATCTGATAAACGGGGATGTATACATTTTCCTCCTTTACACGTGCCAATTGAAATAGTCATACACTTAATTTTGTAAATGGAGATGCACGAGAAAGAAAAGTACGATTTCATCCAATTCTATGGACTGAAGTCCATGAAAAAGGCGCCTGGGGCTCCTGGAACTTTTTTTTATATTTTGGTCCATGAAAAAGGCTAGAACAAGAACTGAGTGGAACAATTTCAGAGGTGAGTACTTTTTTAAAGCTTCCAATCGTGATCGGAAACACAAAATATATACAGAACTGAAACACAAAAATATATACAGAACTGAGAACCCTGATAACTTATTCCCTGCACCTTATTGCTCCAATCCTATGTTTCAGCTAGAAACCTGTTCGATTTGAAATTCATCTAATTATTACAGAAAAATCAACACAAGGGTTGTTCAATATGGCAATGCTGCAATGCATGCATGATGATGTTAGTTACTGTGGAGCTGGGATTTGTAAATGGAATGAGCAGAGATGGACTTGGTTACTGGATACAATCTGACGCTGAAAGAGTACTGAACAGCAGGCACGAGATACTCTTTGTGGACGCAGGGCGACCAGCTGTCGTCTCCTGCTATACCCATGAACTTGTGGTCTAAATGCACCTGCATAATCGTTCATGTACCTATATTAGCTCAGGATCGTATGTATCTTGTCGAAAACTTGAGTCAAGCTGTAACTTCACTGCCAGTGTTTCACAAAATTAAATATTGATTTGAAAAAGGAATGAATCTAGAGTACCTCTATGTCTTCTCTCTTCACTAGCTCCTCGTTGTGTGTTGCCCTCTCAAGCTCAGCAGTTCCATAGTAACTTGCACTCATTTGCATGGGTGGAGACTCTCCGTACATGGAAGCATAAATGCCATGACCGTCCTTGTTTTGAAATGTGACCCACCTGACATCGGTTCTACCTGAGCATTCACCAGGAACTATGTATGGCACATGCATGCTATCCACATCCAGTTCGTATAATCCAACGTGGGCAGCGGCTTTACGATCAGGATAACATTCAAATGGTCCTTTCCCGTACCATTTAACCTGGTCCAGGGCTTTGTCCACATGAAAGTGGATCCTGTTGGAAATAATTTGCAATTCTCAGAAGCTAGTAGAAGACTCCAGAAGACTGCAGAAAACAGAGAAGTCGAAAGCACTGTAGCTCGGTGATACTGTAGCAACAGGGGAT
>JAYMSK010000020.1:0-14229 GCA_036897215.1 Plantago sericea
AAGCTGAAGCATTGGTGTTATATGTCCCTGAAATGGGTATCCAACTAGCACCACACTTTTTTTCTTTTGTGCACCTAATGCCTCCATAACTCTAAACTGTGTGTGTAGTTCTGTGATGATGAAATTTCTTGTTTCGTTTAGGGGATAATAAGGACTTCCTTAGATTTAGGTTTCTCAGTTGAACGATGTGAACTATGATATTGTACCAGGAGAATATAATTTGAACTGAGTATGCATAGAGAAAAATATTGTACTGGCTGTTACCAACTATTCTAGAAACATCTCTTGAGATATACTGTGTGGCTAATATCCATGGAGATATAGATGTTATTTGTTTTTATTTGCTTGTCTTTGTTGGAGTATTATCGTCCTCAAAGGCAATGTGTGCATAGAATTTGAATGATAAACCGAGGTTACGTTCTGCTGAATTCTTTATGGTTTCTATTTTTTTTTTTTCTTCGTCCTGAAAGCAAATTCCGGTCTCCACAGGGGCGAATTTATCAGAAAATGAACGAGGCGTCTTTGAAGTATATTCAAACTAGATAGTAGTAGTAGATAATAATTATATTTACTTTCTTTTTTGACAAAATCACTTGGAGTCTTCCTCCTTTATCTTGGCTTGTTACCAACATTTGTACTATACTGAGTCTTCAAAGACTTCGAAGATCCAAGGCTAAAGATTAAACCATCATAAACTAGCGTTAGCTGCCACTGGCTTTTCAGCGCCAATAGAAAAAAAAATGAGAATAAAAAGTACGATTTTTAGCAAAAGAAAAGAGGTCTACCCCAAGCTATCGGAGGCATCGTGTGCTGTGTCATCCTTTTTAAAGGAAGAAATGACACTGGGGAAAGGAGAAGATCAAGCTACTCCACTAAGTAAGGAGGTCGGTTAAGATCTAAGTGCAAAAGAGGTCAGATGCCTGCCTAGATGGATGATGGAAGCAAGAGTTTTTCATTTCTTAGGAGATTTCAGTCCGATTTCGCTTCTGATTTGTGGCAAAAAAAAGATACGCCAAGGGCTCGTCTAGGATAATTCAGCAAAGTCTACCCGGGATCCATCTTAGGTACAGATCGTTTAGGCCATACGCTGGAAAGTAGAAAAGTCACATCTTGGCAGTCCGCCCTTTCCCTTCATTCGAGTTCTAGGAATTCTCTTTCTTGTTGGTGGATCTTTCCTTTGACCAAATCTTGTACTTATTTGTACTGAACTGACAAATAGAATCGTGAGTAAAGAAGAAAGAAAGTAGATCGAATTTACCCTCTCCCTAATTCTCTGACGAATTCTAGACTAGAATGGAAATCCATTGACTCCAAGGAGAAAGAAATAGCTTTAAAGTAGCTCTGTATATGAATCCAACTATACTTTTGGCTAGATCGGACAGAGCTTTTTCCAAGTACTTCTCCGCGAGGGAAATAGTTCGAGTCTCGTAGCTAACGAATTTCTAATGCTAATATAGAGAAGACAAAAAAGAAGAAGAAAAAGTCGAATAGAGAGGTAGTAAAAAGGAAGAAGACTTCGGATAAATATTCAAGGAATCGAAGGCCCAGAAGAAAAGTTCAGTATCGAGACTCCTTACTAGGCCAATGAACGTAGGATCAGAGAAGGTCCCGAAGGCGAAGTATTAAACACGGGACTGAGAGATGCTTAACGCAACTTCAAATAAAGAATTGCCACTCTCGGAAACTAGCCTACAGCAACGCGAGGCGAAGTCTCCAGGGAATCGGGACCTTTCATATTCATTTCCATCCCATAGCGAGCCAATCTATCAGAAAGAAGAAAACAGAATACTTTAACCATTGACCAGGCTTCTTGGATTTCTACTAATTACAGGTAGAGACTTAGAACATAGAATCTCCACGGGATCAAGTAATCGAGAGATACATCCAAACGAAAGAAAATGAATCTACAGCCACAATCTAACTTATCAAATGAAAGAAAAAGAAATGATAAGAAAAGAAGGAAAAAGGCATTAGGCCTGTGACTGGGGCTAAACGGGAGAAAATGTCCCCATTTGCCCCTATTTTTTTTTCGAGCTATAACTGAGTCTCAGAAATCGTCTTACTAATTTGTGTACTATTTTTACCATTATTTAGCTTTGTCTTTTAGCCATCCAGGAGAAGGAGGGAGAGCATAGAAGAGCGAACAAACAAAAAGAAAGGATAGAATGAGAAAGAAGTGACCGTCCGTGGCTAAGGCCTGTCCCACTCCACCCACAAAGAAAATGGGAAAGGAGAGTATGGGGAATGGTAGAGAGAGAACTATGGCCAAAGCTTCCCTATCTCATCTTGGAATAAGGAATGAATGAAGGTCTGGGTTAGCACAAAACAAAGACCTGGAGCTACTTCTTGACAAAAATAAAAAGTTAAGACATAGTCCCCTGCGCCGATACAGTAAGCGCAACAAATAGTAGCTTAGAGATCAGTGAGTGTAAGCAAGGTTAGTGTACGCAAGTCAGGGCTTTTCCAAAGGATAGAAATAGCTCTAGTAGAAATCAAGAACTAAGGAGTCATGAAAATAAAGATTCCAAGAAGCCAACAACAGACTTTACACAACATAGAAAACTGAAATAGAATCTAGACTCCTAGCTAGGAAAGTGGAGAGGAGATAAGTTCAGTAAATAGAATGAAGACTCTACCAAGTCAGACTAGAAAGAGTGCAATGAGAGATGCTTTGAGGAACTTCAACTAAACGAAATATCCAGAATCTTAACTTCGAGCCGGGAGAAGGACAAGCAGGCAGTACAAAAAAGGCTCATTCCCCCTACACTATTAATGGAGAGTAAAGTTGAGACCCAGAACTAGAAATAGAGAGAATGATCTGGATCCAGAGATCTCTATTTATCCCTTTTTCTCCCTGCTATGGCCTTAGTTTTCTTCTTGATTTTGTGATTTAATACGAATTGTTTTGTATTTCCTTTGAGTTCGATCTTCCAATTCTTTGTCAGTTTGTTGGTTGGTCTACTCAAGGCCAAAGAAGAGTGACTCTACTTTGCCCTAAACGTTGAAGTCGAAAACCCATTCCCTTGCCGCTAGAACGCCTATAAAATACCTCTTGCCAATGAAAAGAGAAAGGAAGATGTGCCTACGAGACCTGTGCCCAAAAGAAAGATCTAATCGATTGATAAGGACAGGGCTGGCCACAAGAAGGGAATAAAGAGATAAGTCGAATGAAGATCTTCTAAGCCTGCATTTGTTGAATCGGGTAAATCTGAGACTTAAAACAGTGATTAAAGATAGTATAGCTCCGCGGGGTGAGATTCATCGTTGAGTGAGGCAAGGAAATGGGCTTATCAAAGATATTGGATTTTTCTTTCTGGGTGTGCTATCGAATTGGCTTTTCCGAGCTCCCGAAGCACTTGCTATTAGAGAAATTTAGTACTAGACTAGAGCATTGAGACTAAGACCCACAATCGGACCTAGAGGCGTATAGATAAAGAAGAGTAAAGTCGCTACGATCCACCTTTCTTCATTTTTATTGGTCCAAGCGACTCCATTTACTAACTCGAAGTCAGATAAATAAGTTCTCTTAGGAAAAAGAGGAGAAGTAGACCTAACTATGTTCAAATAAGGGAGAAGAAATTCCTGCACATGAGACCCATGAGCTTTCAAAGAATAAGAAGAAGTTCTAGTATTTGATTTACTCAACACGATTCGTCATCAACTATCCAGAACGTGCGATAAAAGCAATGAAAATTCTTTGAATAAACGATAAGCCGCAGCGGTCGATGAATCTCCTTTTGTTTAAGCTTTTCGAAAGACAGAAAAAGATGCTCTTGCTCCCGCGAAATGACATTCAAAAACTTCTGCCTTCGTGTTCCGATTTCTGGATCTTAGTGTTTCTAGCTTTTCCATCTATACGAGTCTCACTTTCTCATTTCTTCATTCTCATTTACAAGAAATCACCTACTTAGTTTCCCCTGTAACCAAAAGAAGGAATAGAAGGCAGGAAGTTCACCTCTTCAACCAGCCGAGTAAGTATGGTCGGGATCGCCCAATGCCCGAAAAGAAGAAGAAAAGAAGAAAGAAATGCCGAGAACAAGGGCTCATCAAACTACGCTTTCGGGATTTAATTTAAATGGTATTTTCCTTGGCTCGAAGAACGAACCCGAATTCAAGGCAACAAATCTCTTTTTTGGACTCAGTCATTGAGTAAAATCCTTTACCACAAAGATGGAAAAGGAAGAGCAGACCACATTTATGTGATTTATGTGAGCGAGCATGGGAGCGGTGAAGTGAAAAGCCTTTTGTTTGACGAGGATCATGAATGTAAGGGAAAGAGAAATAAATATCGAATAAAAGCAAGACAGAAGGGAGATCTTATGCGTTAAGAACTAGTTGTTTGCTATATCCCTCTAGGTTGTTCATTCCATTCCCTGGCCGATGGTAAAAGACTGAGAGCCCAGGGTTGACTTCATTTATGATCTGACATCATATGCGTTAAACAGATAGCTGGTCTTGGCGCTCACAGCAAAGGAAGAAATCGGCACCCGCTTTTGATGGTAAGAGTTGGGCCAATTATCATCCAAGAAGAGGAGTCCACGGCTAAACGCCTATCCAGTAGCACAACGAAGTATTATCCATCTTTATTTAAGGCTCTATCGACCAGCTTGGGGTCTCACCTTCACTCGTTACAGTCTCAATCAAGATCAAGGCAAAGGGATTTGAAAAGATACAGGATGGCCCAAGACAGGTATTCGATCCAACTCCAAGATTAGTTTGCTGCTCATAAATGTGTCAAGTAAAATTTGACAAAGAAATAGTTCTTATAGAATTTCGAACTTGCCTTTTCTGGGGTAGTTGGGTAGAATGGAAACCCTATAGTTGTCAGATATCGGAGTTGTTCGTTCAATACTTTTTCGGATAATGGAAATCATAGATCTAGGGCTTTCCTTCGGTTTTGAGAAGCTGCTATTTTTTTGTCTTGAGATTTGACATCCATGAAGGAGTAAAGTCTTGGTTACCGTCTTCGGTGTCTGATCTGACCTCTTCCAAGGACAAATAGTGGGGATTACAAAAAAGAGATATGTAAGAGATATGTCGTAGAGAAGACTTTTCGAATGAGAGATGATGTGGAATTGTCGTCCTCGGATCCGCCCCTCTCCTTATTGGTCGAGCTTTGTTCCCTCTCCTCTTTTTGATGGGCGAGCGCATTTGTAGATCTAACTACGAAGTGCTCATTCGAAGCCATTCTCTGTATCTTTTGCACAAGTGAGTCAATGAACCAATGCCGATGTGAAGTATTCCGATTCGTCGCTTTGGCTTAGTCATTTGATCGGAATGACTTTCACCTAACCTATCTCTTTGGAGTGAGTTTGGCTTTTTTTCTTCTTTTTGACCTCCCATAGGGACTATAAATCGATCATATTTACGTCTATAAGAATAGCACATTGATCCAAGCGAAATCCTTTTTCTTGAGGAAGACCATAATATGACAATTCTTCGGCATTTCGTTTTGGCGGATTCATATTCTTTACAAACTTTCTTCTTTCCTTTACCCTTTCTTTGCCCGCAGCATTCTATTTAAAATTAAAAGAGATTACCTGATCCATCTTCCTTCGTTGGACTGGAAAAAGAGCAGCTACGAACACGACCCTAATAGTAGAGCTCGCTGCAGCTGGAACCACATAGTCCTACTCAGTCTACCCCATTTCATACCTTCCAGATCGTGTCGAATTTCTCCGATAAGACCCATCCCATGAGCTTAAAGTCACTAACTATGTAGGTGTATCCCCGTACATAAATGTCCCGTAGGAGCAGTTTAGAGTCTCATATTTACCATTTGGCTAGATCCTAGTGGAAGAGGAAAGCCCGGGACAGATATTCTTGTAAATGTAGCCCTGGGAAAGTGTGATCTTATTGGTAAAGGACACTACGAACTCCAACAGTTCGCGACAACGCTTTGCTAGCCGTAGTCGACATTCCAGTAGTTCGTTCACAAGGACTTGTTGGGTATAGTTTTGGGTATCGTTCATCAGAGTAGTTAGAGGATCTGCATTCATCCGGATCGTTGGAGTTGGGTCAGTCTGAAATGCCGAAAAGAAAGAACAAAAACCCGGGCTTTTAAGTCGTGCTAATTAGGCGGAGAGTTCCCGAGGAATAATGGAAGGTATAGCCTAGCCCTAAACGAATGACAAGAGCTATCTGCCAGAAAAATAATGAGGAAAGAGGGATCGAATGGAAGAGGAAATTCCCGTCTTGAAGAGTCAGAAACGTGCCCTATTCTCTCAGATTGGCTCCTTCTTTTTCAATGAATCGGGAGTAGGCCAGTCTTGTTCATCAGCTTCGGCAGCTAGATAATAAATAAAGTCTCTGAGACAATACAGTAGGATCTTTTCCTACTCTCCCACACCAAGCAGAAAGGGGTCATTATGGGCACAATCAACAAGAGAATGAAGTCGGCAAGGCTTTATGGTATCGGAAATGTCAAAGTGTATGTTCTGCACCAACAACGGGCTCCTACCTTTGTCTTACCTCCCCTTTTTCTCCTTGATGTCTCTGATCTTCCCCTTTCTGGAACGAGGACAACGAGTCTCCTACCAGCGCCGAAAGGACCAAAAGCCCTAAATGTAGATAGAAAAAAAGATGGGGTACTGGAAGAGAACTACTTGATGAACTTGGGTGTGCTTTGGGCGTGATTGAAAATACAGAATAATAGCCCTCTCTTTCCACGTAGAAGTCCCTGAGTTTAGCCTCTACCGACATTTGCCAAGGTAAAAGAAAAGAGGAATTGTCCAAAAATAAAATACCAAGAAAGCGCCCTCGAATGTGAAATACCATTCTCCTGCATGGCTATCTCGAGCTATCTTCAGAACGATGAGGCATAGTCCCTAAGTTCTCATCAGATAGATGAGATGAATTAAGATCGACGACATAAGAACCAAACGACGAAAACAGGCATCCTAGGATAATCATTAATGCACAATTGTCAGAGTGAAGAAAAATGGATAAGTTCGGGTTCGAATCCCTTGTAGTTGGCTCGTTGGGCTGTACCGAATGAACTAGGGATAAAGGTCCCGAACTCTACTAGTCCGGATACAGATGTTCGAAGAAGAACAACTCTTCATGGGAGGTGTCAAAAGAGGAAAACAAACTCACAATTCATAGAAAATCTTTGCTGCTGGATACCCTGGTATGTGCTATGAGAGGAATCCGATCGAACCTTTTAGTAATTCTCATATCGATATCATTGATTTCTTCTTTATCTGTGTATTTTTCCATGATCTCGACGAAGAAAGGAATTGAACCTTTCCATGTCGATACCAAAAAGCGATGTTGTAAGACTTGATCGACTCACTTTTGAGAATTGTTGACCGAAAGCTGCTCACGAATAGGAGTTGTTGTCCATGATTGAGAGATAGATCGGAATTCATACTAGTTCGTGTTGTTCCCAGGACGGCAAAGAACAAAGAGGTGAAGATCAGATCCATCTAAGCGCCACTTGCCATTCCTCTAATGCAAATTTCCTATCCATCCGATCCATCTGAGTCCCGTGCACGTTGAGAAAGAGTCCACTCTGTTACATAGGAAATCTTGTCTACTCGCTGTCTTCCCTACCAGTTCTCTCGTTGCAGTGCATCAATTGCACTCGCTGCGGAGTGACGGATCTTTTACCGCGTAAAAGACTCTGAACTTCCCAGACTGAAGAAAAGAATATATTCCCAAATCGTAGAAGAAAGCCCTGCACTCAACTAGTGGCATCCGGAGAAGTCTACGATCTTGAAGAAAGCCATGAGCTATAGGCTCAACGATGTAGTCCAAAGTAGTTAGTTTTTCATGATGGATCATCCCATTGAACATGCACAAAAGATTAATCCCGATTGCATTGCTTTGTGCCCCAAGCATTCTATAAATACGCAATTACTTCCTACCGATTCTTCCCAGCCCATAAGGCCTTTTAGTTCTAGTCGGGATCAAAAAGGAGAAGTCAGAGAAAGATAGAAGAAAGATCACAAGAAATGATTGATCGAGATGAGATGGGATAGTGAGTCCCAAAAGCAAATAGAGGATCCGGAATGGACTTCAGCGAAATGAGGTCAATGAAAAAAGGTCGGTTTAGTCCCTCGAGTATATGAAAACGATGTATTTTAGCCTTCCGCGAGGAATTTTTTTGCAGTTATTGAATAGAGGATTTATGATTTTGCATAGACTGTTGATGCAGTGAGATCTTATTTTAATGTCCGCGCAGAATTAACTATAGGTTGGCTTTCTTTATACGTTTTATTGTATGGAGTCTTGGATATAGGGTCATAATACCATCCGCAGGTGTGCAAGGTATCTAAGATCAAAGGAATAGAAGTGCTTAGTGGGGTTTCAGAATTTGACTCGGGTAGCAAATACGATGATATAGACTAGTCGTTCGGGACGCTTTCCCGCCTTTTGGGTCATCGGGCAAGAAGCCCCAAATAAATGGATTCTTCCGTTGGCAGGGTCAGCCATTAACCTGAAATTCCTCCTTAGAAGCAAGACCTCCTAATAGGAAACAACAAATCAGTATAAACAGAATCCGAGATGGGAGAACGTAAACGCGCGAACAACAATAAAAAAGAAAAAGACGAAATTTCCAGTCATAGAACAGACATGAAGAAGAGAAAGAGAAGAAGGAGATTTATCATTAAAGCGAGAAAGGACAAGCAAATAACCACGACGAACTAGAGGGAAGGAAGTCCAGCCTGGAGGGCAGCTAAGGAAAGGTGTCACCTAGATAAGAGGGGGGACCTGGAGTGTGCGTGGAATAAAAACAAGCAAATAATAAAGGTCATCCGCTAATAGGGCAATGAGGCATAGATTAACTCCATACGAAAGAAAGATGTAGGAAATAGAAGTAGAAATAATAAGACAAGATTGCATTTCCTCCAGTGAGTAAAAAGTCCGTCCAATATAAAATAAAGGAAAAATGGCAATTTAGGGTCTAAAACGCTTGGAACAAAGTAATAGGCTATAGAACCAGCCCCCAACCACTCTCACGATGCCCGAAAAGAAAAAAGAGCAAATGTACTTTCTCCCTTCGCGCGGAATTGAGTTAATGCATTTAACATACCTGCAGAAGTATTTAACTTTATCATCATAATGAAAGCCCTCAATTCTACCACCGGCAATGGAGCTGCTCTTTTGTACCAAGTGTATTTGACATTGGACTTCGGATCTCCGCCCGGCTTGCTTAAGATTCCTATGCTTTGATGAATCTCCTTTGCACTTCTTTCTTACTTTATTGGGAAGCTTTGGATGTACTTCTCGAAGTCTCTATTCACTTACATTACTAGTACTACATTGATCTGGCTTTCCTAGAATTCACGCAGCTTAGGAGAGTCTTTGGGAGACAGGAATGGGGAAAACGGAATCCTATAGTTCGCTTGTCGTTTACTGCTTTGGTATAAATCCATAGATGCTTCGAAGTTCGTACCTTTAGGATAGAAAATAAATTGTTTGGGCTTACTTACTATGACTCTGCATTCCAATGAGACTAGATCTTTTGTTCTCTTGTTTTGTTAAATAGGTTGCATCGTTTGTGGACCATACTTTAATATAGGATTTGTTTTTTGGATAGTAGGGTCATTTCCGGACTCTTCGAAGTTAGGGAGTTTTTCTACTAAATAAAAGAAGTCCTCACGAATGCATCTATGCCCCATTACTTTTTTCTTCCACCCCTGCGGTAATGTTCGAATTCTTTCATGATCCCAGAATTTCTCCTTTCTTTCGAGGAAAGCCTTCAGTCCCAATCCAATAAGAAGAGGATGTTCCTGCGAATGAATCTAGATTCTATTCTCAAGATTCGTAGAATTCTACATGACAAACAAGCAATTAGCCAACTCCGTCTTCGACGCTTCCTTCCTTCTCATTCTCTTTTTCCCTTCGACCCCTGTTTCAGCGAATTGGCTAGGAAAATATTATGAAATTGCTCTGCTGATCCAACTATAACTAGAGAGCTCTTTCCTACCGGGTCGTATCTATTTTCGTAATAGAAACGGCTGTATTAGCTTAGTTTCCTCATAGCATTTTACTTTTTTTATCCGTCTCCATAACATAAGGATCCTTTCCTCTACTTGTTCTTGTCCGCCGAACGCTTTACATCCCGCGTGACAAACCGTCATTTTGATTGGTTCTTTTCACCTTTCCTTTTTTCCGAAGATCCGGGGCCAGGTTTGGTATGCCCGAGATAGTTTTTCCACTTAGCCTTACCCATTTCTCAGTCTCTGATGCAACTACCGGTGTTCAATTCTAAAGCGACTTCGTTCTTCCAGTCAGCTCACTGACTCTAGCTCCTCAAAAGCAGAATGACTTTAAGATTCTTAGTTGATGATTGATCAAATAGTTATGAGCTCATCAATGGACTTTAGATTGGTAATGTCTTAGTTATTCGGATTCCAGCTACCGAGTGTTATAAAGGGAGACTACAGCATAGGAGCAGGGCCTTGCATATTCTTAGTTTGGTCCTAAGGTCCTTATTTTTCCTGCACTCACTAAGATGGGATCATAGGGCGATAGTAATAGTAGAAGGCCAACTGCTTTCTCCAAACCCACATCTATGTAGTCTACGGGTAGAAGTTTTATTCTTGATTCTATAGTGGATTGATCTTCAATACTAGACTGTACTTAAACTCTCCTTGCGAAAGACAGAACTGCAAAATGAATCTCATCAAATGGGATTCGTGCAATAGACTACATCTTCTTTCTTTTTTTTCTTTTTCCTTCGCTATCGAAGTATATTCGTAGTTGCCTATTACTGAGTCAACGAAGTCGTGCAATTGAAAGTGGTCTCTGTAGTTCGTTCATCTTTGTCTCTCTCTTTCTTGGTAGACATCTTTCTCTCAATTTTTCCTTGGACTCTGTCTATGATTGGCCCCCTTTGTTGCTTGTTGATGGATCTACTACAGTCTATTCTTGTGACTTGGTTCTCTTCTGTCTGAGAAATGCTGGAATGGTAGGCATAGCTTTTACTTGAGTGTACAGAATATTCCTTCTTGGCGGTTTTATCTCTGATCCGCGAGTCTTCCTAGAAAATGGATCTCGGTGACGACTCTTTTTTTTTTTCTATTGTTTGGGACGAGTTTGGGTCTCTTATGGTAGAAAAGGTTGGGAAGCTTTGGCGGGACGCGTTGGAATTCCACTTTGGGTTGTCTTTGAAAAGTCTTAGGTTCGCCTGGACTGCTTCTTTTCTTCCTTTGCAACTATTTCCCTTTCTTTCCTCTCTAGCTCCGAGTCTTCTTGTCTTATCTCTATTCTTTCTTCTCTCTCTTTCCTTCTGACTTCCGCTAAATGGACTGTCCTTGGTTCTCAAATATTGGAATGGGAGTTGTAAGTAAGGGCTCTCATTAGGGAGCTAGGTAGGCTCAGATTCTTGTTCTTGGGCTTTGCGCACATAAACTCTAAAGCCCGGTTTCGGTCAGCGGTCTATCTCTTGTTCTATTATCCTGTGTGAAATATCCCGTCTATTCGATTCTTAGCAGAAGTAAAATATGGGAATTCTCGACCTCTTGTTTTTTCTATTGTTCTTGTTTTTGCCATGCTTTTCATTCTCTTTCACTTTCGATCCCAATCCGGAATGGCTCAAATCATAATGGTAGACCTTAGGAGATCCAGAGCTGGGCTTTCAAAAAATGGTAGGGTATAGGGAAATTATCTTCTCAAGTACTCCAAGCCCAAGATCGCTTTTTCTCTTTCTTCTTATGGGTTGATAAGTTAGACTCGGGTTGGAATTCAGACAAAGGGTAATCTCTTATTTATGGAAGCTCCGTAGGGTTGGTTCTCTGAGTGAAGTCCAAAATGGGGGGCTCCTGGTGCTTATGAAAAGCCAAATATTGGCTAACTTATGTTCCCTGCGGGGCCCTTTAAGTTCGATTTAGATCTCTGGACCTTCGTAAACTGATAATCTACATTTTATCTCCATGTAAAAGCAGACCTAAGGATGTTCTATTCTATTGGTTTAGGGTTAATAGATCTTTTTTTTATCTTTTTTTCCTGTATTAGGAGAGGGGGAAGGCTTCCACTTAGTTCTTTGGCAGGGTTTGTCTTTACTTTCTGGCATTCCAATTTCCATTCCAATCTTTTACCAACACAAGATGACTTCTTCTTTTTCTACCGGCAATTAATGGATTTAATGTATTTTTCTAAGAAACTAAGTAGTTACAGGGCTCCGCTTGGATTATTAACAAGAGAAATACTTAATTTCTGTTTTTTACTTTTGGCTAGGAGTGAGCTCTGGAGTTCGAGAATCCAAGTTCTTTTGAAGTGTAGCTAAAAGGTTCCTATTTGTTCACAAAAACGTATTATTAAGACATAATGGCTTGTATTTATATGTAGGGTGGATACCCTGGTGGATTTCTTTTCTATCGCTTTTTTAATCCAAAAGTTCAGCCAAGTTTGAAAGATTCCGCAAAGACTCAGTCAGAGGATGTGAGAAAGGACCTCAAAGAATAGTGACCCAGGTACTGGGGTTGGTGGAAGCGGGAGTCTTCTAGCTACGATTCATTAACTTCTGAAGTGGGGCCTTGTGTGGACTTTTTTCCAGATTTTCATTTTTCTTATGCTATTGATAAGGAACTAAACCTTTACCTTACAATCTATTAGTGCTAATACGTAATTCCGGTCTCGAGACATTATCTGGTGGAAGTGAAACTCCTCGAATTAAAGTGACGTTCTCTTCCTATTTCTTATCCGGCAGGACTTTTCCATTATCTGATTCAACGGCTATTGATGGATGATGAATGGCATGTCTTTCTATACGATATATGTATATGTCAGCATTTTCTTTCTTTCTTATCTGAGATCTATTCGAATAACTGTCTTCTTTGGATTAGGTAAGTAGTCTCAGAACAGTCCAAAACATTCCTATTCTTATAGCTCCTAGTGGGAAATCCAATTCCACTCACTCTCTCCTTCATTCTCTTATCTAGATTCTATTTCGATTATCTAGACGGTAGTACGCTCTATTCTGAGGTGTCCTATCTGATGTTTCCTGCATTCTCTCTGGGTCTATGAGGGAAGGATCTCGCCGCAGTTTCATACGCATAAGCAAAGCTTTTTTCTTGTTGTTTCTGAAAGTTTGTCTCAGAGAATGGTATTTGTTTTTGTGCTTGACGAAATCAAAGCGAAAAAGAGACAAGTCACATAGTAGATCTCCCTCTCCTTCCAAATGGAAAGCTCTTAGCTGATTGTTGACTTCGGAGACTCCTGGGAGATATTCATGCAAAGCCGTCCTATTATATTAATAGGGTGCGTGAGCTCCACAGCGGGCTGATTAATTGCTTTGTGTTAGACACAGGGATGGGATAGTTATTTATTTGGAATTTTTAGCATAGTTTTGAACTACGATTCTATTTTGGGGTAAACTCTATTTGTTTAGGCGGACTTAAGGAAGCTCTCTTTTCAAAGGCCCTGTCGATCCCTCTACTGGGTTCTCCCCTTCATTGATGTTCAAATAAAATTGAGTAAATTTGGAAATCGTTAGGAAGAATCTGTCCTTGAATCTGAAGATCACCGGAAGACAAGAGAAGACTCTAGAGTGTAAAGCCGTTGTCTAATCTATTGGTCCAGTAAAGCATAAGCGGTAGGCAGGCAAGATCCAAGGTTCAAAGAAGAGGGGTCGATCTAATCCCTTCTCACAGATGTTGCCGTTGACTCGTAGATGGTTTAGATGGTTTAACCACCTATTGGGGATCCGGGCTATCCTGTAGAATATGCACAATAGTTCGAGCCTTCAAGATAGGGTGCACCTAGACAAGATCTATAAGCCTTTATCTGATCAAGCTTTCTCCCGATACCTAAAGGCCCTGAAAGACCTGCCCGAAGTGGATTCTTTCTTTCTGCCCGAGAACATACAGGCGAACAATTAGAAAGAAATCGTCCTAGTGTACTAAATTCTTTGCTCGGAGAAAGGAAGACCTCACCCTGGATCAGATCTGAAATCGAAAAGAAGGGGAAGATGTGGTCAGGAAAGGGACATTTGATCAAGAGTTAGACTATTGCATAGATCCAGGTGTGGTAAGTACTTTGCTAAATCCACTCCACTAGGATCCAACCCTAATCAATATAAAAGAGTTTCTATACTTGCTTTTTAGCGGAGAAGAAGGAAATCTCTAGAAAACCTGTCACATGAGAATCTCTCAATAAACCTCCCAATCGAAGTTAGCGAAAGCTAAGTTGTCCTTCCTGTAGAATGAGAGAGGGTCGGATCCTTATCCTAGCGAGCGGAGGCTGCGAGGGAGACAAGAAGTAGGTGTCCCATTAGATGAT
>JAYMSK010000021.1:0-14066 GCA_036897215.1 Plantago sericea
TTTTTTATTGTTATGTTATTCCGTTAGGTTGTTCCGTTAAAGGAGTCGTTCAATTCGTTCCACTCTCTTCACAATTCCGCAAGATCAAGCTATCTAATACGTAGTTCTTTCGAGAAGAGGACGATAACTCTTTTAAAAGGAATTTCCTCTTTCGCTATTTTTTCTATCTCGCTATGGCCGGTTCAGATCAGAGAGCGGACCAGCGAATGCTATCTATTTCTTTTTCCCATCTTTCTTTCTTCCACTCCTCGATCCCCATGTCCGATCGCTTGCTTATACGTTGATTCACTCTGCAAGGCTGGCTTTCTTTTGCACAAGAAACTGCCACTCTCCATTTCTATTTCCTTCCAACTTCGACCTTCTTAGTCCATTACGGGAAGAATGAAATCTTTCTACTTCTTATAAGGGAAAACTCCAGGACTTAGCCTGCATGGCTGATAAGCGGACCTGTCACTTTTTTACTTTTCTTCGACTGACACAATTCGATTAATCCTTTATGAACGAATCCTTAGAAGAAGAATTTGACCCGATGAAGGATCGTTATTGAAACTCCTACGGTGACCTTACTAGTGGGTTCGGTTCGGGAAGTACTCGGAGCCAAACAAATGGGTTGTCATCTACTCAAGGATGAGTGTATTTCCATTTAGTACGGTAAATCTTGTGCTGGGAAGACCAAAAGAGTAGTTGTTCTTTCTCTGTAAATCTAGATATCTTTTATACGCAATTACTTCATTTCGATGGCTTCCACGTATAGAGCATCCGCCTTTCAGCGCCCACCCCATTGGTACGAGCTCTATCCTGTGTTTTCCGGTTTGAATTCTCTTTGCCAAGACGACGACAGCAAAGGAAGGCTGGCTAGCTATATGCTTAAGACACACGAGTTTGAGAAAGAAGAAAACGCACAAAAAAGGATTCCATCCGCGACTAAACTTTGGACCTTTCTTGCACTCTGGTTGCAGGAGTCCTACGCATCAACAAACAATGCACCTCATGGCGGCATGTGCTAGTGTCCCAAGCCGTAAGTACCATGACTGGGCAGGTATACCAAGTCGAGAAGGCTCACCTATGAAGTACAAAAGAAAAGAGAGATAGGAAGAAGGATTAAAGGAGAAGTCTGTTGGTTTGGTATCCCAGTGCTATCTTGTGCACTCTCGACTCGGAATCGATGAGTTCACCAATCCATCTGATGTACCAGGTAGTGCACGGAGACGAAAGCCTTAATATAGGGATGTCTGGACTCAGTAGTCTGGTCTATTCAGTTTATAGTTAACCCTCTGCTCGGAGTCATGCCTAGACCTCTTCACTAGTAACTTTATTTAAAAAGGACTCATGATTGTTTACATCCCCTAGTATCCTATTCCATCTACATATCTACTGAATACCTCAAGCCTATCCGATCCATTCCCACTTTCACTAGAACAAGAAAGGAAAAGTGTATGGCTGCCCTCGAGGCATTGCGGCGAGCAAGATTGAGAAGAGTTGTTTGCACAGCGAAAAAGCCAAGTTCGGAATTGCATATATAAGATATATTGTGATTGTCCGTGAAGAGAGAAAGGATAAAATGTGACTTTTCGTGAATGGGCAACCCTAAGGTGAACCGCCCCACCAATCGAATTGGTCTTTCTTCCATTAAGAATGGCTGCTTCCTCTGTTAATCATAATCGTGTACTCACTAACGCGGCCTTTTGGGTATCCTATTTTCACCCTGAATTAAGGGCTAAATCTGAACATACATGATTCCTCCCATCGCAAAAACTCTTGTAAAGAAACTAAGGTAAGAGGAGATCGATCTTGTCTTCCAGCTGGAAATACCTGCCAATGTCTGTTTACTGAAAAATCCCTTTGTTTTTAATATCCTCAGGAATGGCTAATTGTCTTTCTATCGGCGAAGAACCGAACTTCTATGGTGGCCTAACTATTTTTGTGCTCTGTCCACGATGACTTGGTTGTTTCGGTAATTCGGTAAGCTGTACGCGGCTTTTTCCCTCTCCAATGAGAAGCTCGATGTGTACGGATGGATTTCCCTTCAATAATGCCTGTTTGACACGCCCGACTACTTTAGAGAGTGTTGCTATTCAACAAGCCGCCCCAACCAATTGTATTTACGCACGCTGGGAAGCAGCTACTTCCGCCAGTGCTTACTAAATTAGCCAGTAACTCCTGGGCTATTGCACTTTTCCTAATTATCGATTTCCTCTCTTACATGACCTCATTGAGATCTTTTCTGGGGATAGAGAACCAAGGGGGCTGTCGGTCGAAAAAGTCTAATGTTCGAATGGCTATAGAATAGTTGGAATCGAAGCAGTGGTACACATTTCGGGCATTAACCGGAAACATTATCCATTGGGGCAGGAATTTGCATTCATGATGAAATCCTTTCTATTTATTGCAAGAGAAGACGAAGAAATGCAGAGGTCTGTTTGAGCGAACAAGTATTTAGCTAGATCTAGATAAAGCTAGCGTCGAAAAAGAAAGACAACGAAGACTCCTGCTGCGGACTTGTGCCCCAAAGTAGATGGATCGTCCTGCTCATAAGGATTGAGATTTAGGGGATTTAGCCAGAAAGAGGGAGTTCCCACCTTGGGCAGAAAGAGTAGACTACACCGCTTCGGGGAAGCATCTCATTAGAGAATATTTCTTTCATAATAGTGTTGTAGTAGACTAGTAGTAGATAGAATATAAAGAGGAGAGATCGAAAAGAAGCGTATGAAATCAAGAAGAGGGAAAGAAATCCCCAATTTACCATAAAAACTAGGAATTTTTCACCTTCAGAGAAGCGCCTGACTGAGTCCATCGATCGCATGGTTAATGCGGACTTAGTGCAAGATTTCCAAGTGAGGGGAGCCTTATTCGAATTAGAAAGATATTTGTCCTCCAGATTGCAGAGAATAAGAGTGTCAGAGACTCCGAATGAAAGAAGTTCTACGGATGTCCGAGATCCTACCATCGCTGAGAGTACCGAAACTCCTAGGAGAGCCCAAACTTGACGGAAGAAAAACAGGTCTAAAGATGGCCGTGTGCTTGATGGGTGGTCAGCTATTTCCCTTAGTCACTTAGTCAAAAGCATATCTCGCTTTGTCAGACAGTGTCGCTCTCACCTTGCTTTCTCATGACTGAACTCGGAGCTATGGAATTCCCAAACAGAGGACAGAGTCTTGATTGGAGGAAGTGAAAAGGCAGTTTATTCTCGTCTATTTCACTCACAGAAAAGAGACAAAAGAAGTGCTAAGCTTATAGAAAAGCAGGACCGCTACGGAGAGCCGAATTGCCCGAACTACAGCTTAACAGCTTAAAGGGAGTCTACTAACTCAATAGGACTTTTCATTGGTTTCTTTGGGACACTCCTCTGGTGATCCTGGCTGACGAACAAGGACTCTCGCTTTGGGCTCTCGCCCCCTTTCACATTCAAACTCGGTAGGTCCATTTCAAACATGGGGGGCCAATTCAACCATGGTAGGTCCCCTCTAAACGGGCAATCACTTGGTTCCGGGTATCCATGTCTTGGTCTCGCTTCTTGGTTTGCGTTCGGGTGCCCATGTCAGTTCTGTGGGTAGCTGTTTCGTGAGTGTGAGTAGCTCTGTACCGTGCGAGTCCTCGGTGTCGGGTTGGGTGTGCTCGTCGCTGCATTTGGAGATGGGATATGCTAGATAGGATGGAATATGTGCTGCTAGCTGCTATGGGATTTATTCTACGGTAGAGATTGGGTGGATAGGAGGAAGGATACGCTACTGGTATATGCTAGACTGGATGAGCTATGCATCCTACGGGTATAGGTGGGATTATAAATCGATAGGTATACTTCTTTGCTCTGGTCTTTGCTAGGCTAGGCCCTGCTTCTGGGTCTACGAATCCATGCCATTTACATCAACCCGCTGGAAAGCTTTCCCCCAAACTATCACCATTTCACGGGATTCATGCACAGAGGAACTTCCTCCAAAGGCAAAAGACTTCCTGGCTCAAAGGTAGCTATCTTAACCATATTGGCCCTATTACTATATGGGACCTTCCATCCCACTGTTTGTTCTTTGGTGAAGACTCTTCCCCTATCGAGTGAGATCAACCACCACCTCTTCTTTAACGAGATCTGGGATGGGGGAAAATGGCTTTGATTCTTATTCTTCGACTAGAGGTGCAGTTAGCTCTACTGTGTTTATTTCCTCACAGACAAATGTTTGTTTAAATGGGCTACGGATTGTCTTTCTAGTCTTCCTCAACGTAGGACAATGATGAATCCACTTATAAATAATAGAGGTACACGGAGTAGAACTCTGCCCAATCTATATACACAATTCCTTAACTCCCTTTTACTATCTACCCCAATCTACTTCTCTCAGGGAATCGAGGGAAGAGAAGTCAGAATTGTTCATTCATTATGGACTCTGTCAACCAGATAACTCTATAGCCGGTTAAGGACTGCCTGTAATACATATTTCTCCGTAGTAGTCGCTAGTTGACAGCGAAGGGGTACTATTCAATAATAGCCGGTGATCCACTCCCCCAGACAGTAAAAAAGGATCTTGTGGTTACGGCGTGCACCAACATCCACCCCGGTTTCGAGGAATTGACTCGTCTAGCTCGTTAACAAGGACGTAAGGCATGCTTTCAATACAATACCGCGGGAGTCCTTATGTAGGATATTTCATCCATTCACTCAAAGATCCTCAACTATTTGTTGCATTCAGAGCTTTCCCAGGCCAATCTGAGAGAATTTAGTCCGGTAGTTCGAACAATTACAGCATTTCGTCTTAGAAGTTATACGCAACAGCTTGGTGTGCAGCGAGAAAAGAGCAAATCGTGACTATAAATAAAAGAATGATGGAAAACTTTCGTTCAGACCTTCATGATAAGATCGGAAACAGCGATGGTAGGAGAAGTTAATAGGGGGAAGCTAGTCAATACCTACTTCGTTGATACACTTACGCTTGCTTCTTGGAAGGAAAGTAAGCCCTAAGGCCAAGAAGGGGA
This sequence comes from Plantago sericea, assembly GCA_036897215.1. Lineage (NCBI taxonomy): Eukaryota > Viridiplantae > Streptophyta > Magnoliopsida > Lamiales > Plantaginaceae > Plantago > Plantago sericea. The sequence continues at coordinate 4,966 of JAYMSK010000021.1, forward strand.
GCAAGATAATCCAACTCCATTTGCTCTTGTTTATTATTGTCGTAGATAAGAGAATCGTTTAGCCATTTCTTTTCCTCATCGATAGCGGACGATGAATCGAGGACGCCTCTCTTTGCTTAGTGAATGGAATCTTTTAGAGAAAGAAAGAAATGTGAAGAAAGCTAGGCAAGCTCTGTTTAGTTTACATAGGAAAGATACTCGAACTGGGAGGCCTCCCTAAGAGATAAAAAGGAGCGTATATTTCCTATCTATAGAATAAAAAACGATACTTCAAGAACCAAAGACGATGGATTTCGTACCTCAGGAATTGGGATTATGGTAGATATTTGTTAAGATCTTAGAAGAGATTAAAAGCTGTCGCAGTGAGCTCTAATGTTTATGACCGGTTCTCCCGATCCGGGCTCTGCGGTAAGGCTTGTCTAATTCCTGGACGCAGGACTCTTAACTGCTCTTTTAGCTGCCGGAAGATAGACTTGCAGGTCAAATGAAGCTTCAAGACTTCTTAAGTATGCTTATAGATCTAGCTGCTAGGCATGTCTATTTCTTTTTTAAAGCATTCTTTTAGTCATGGTGGATCCTGCAGTGAGCTTATAGAAGGTTTTCCTCAGGGTTATCACGTCCAAGGAAGGGCCTCCTCACATCGAGTAAAAGACATCGTACTTTGAAGCTCGGAGCTCCAGGATGGGGTCGTGGCTATCGATCCAACTCAATACCAAACTCTTCTAAAAGACCAGCTTGATTCTTGTTCGTGCATTGAAGAGACTTTGGCCTTCATGTAGGAGTTTTGGTCCCGGTCGGGTGGCTTTGACATGCGTAAATCTTCTTTTGATCTTTTTAGGTTGAGTGGGATCCCTTTGGTTTGTACACGACCTAGGCCTATGGTTGTAGCTGGGTTTGGTCACACTAAAGAGGAAGATAGTAGATCATAGTTTCATAGGATAGCTTTGGTAGATCCACGTCTTATGTCTTTGGATTGGTCTTTGTATTGTGCTAACCTTAGGGGAAAGCCGAAGGCGAAGGCTGGTCCAGGAGAGAGTGGAGAAGAAAGTAGAAATGACACAACACAGTAACAAAGTGGGAATCTTCCTAATATCAAAGTGAAAGATACAAGTAGCAACGGAACTCTTCTATTAAAGAATTCCTTCATCATACCAATCGACTCTTTATACATGCAATTACCCAATTCAACATGCACTTCCTATTCTCTCCTCTTGTCCCCAAAACGGCTACCCATCTCATTTATCCCAAAGTCCAATGCTATCATCCGATCTTTCGGTTATACTTGCTAAAGTTCTGCCCTCGTTCTGACTTTTACCAATCTACTATTCCTTGTGCCATCTTTTTCTCACCTTCATTATGGAATTTTTCGAACTAGAGTCTATTCTATAGTCCTCCACCCAAGCTGCGAAGTAAAGGTCTAAATTATGATATTTCTCCATCTCGATTGATATCTAATTTATCTAGGAAAATGTAGCCACCGGATTGCTTTGCTTCCCTGATTAAGATTTGAAAACTATGACTAAGGTATTGGGGCAGTGGTTGGTATTTCCCCCCCGCCCTTCTTGTGCTGAGCAAACTAAATACTTTCTAGCGATATGTAGGACACTCAATCGTCTTCATACTCCCTCCGACGTTAAGGTAGGACCCCAAGTAGTACAATGGAAATGAAAAAAAAGAAAGATCAATGATCCTAAGTCTTTTGCTCTTGTCGAGCGGGCAAACCAAAGAAAGAGCCAGTGAGAGTGAGAGCGTAAGCAAGCTGCTAAGGTGAACGTCGCAAAATAACGTTCTCTCTCAAAAAGAATTTCTATTCAGCTCAACACCAAAGAAAAAAAAGATTCAATGGCTAGAGCAAGGCGATAGCTATTAAGCGGAGACGCTGAAGAAATAGGAAGTGCAGTCAGGATGTGATTAAGCCCTAAAAACCAGTCAGCCTAATGCAGTAAATGGTCTTGCAAGTACGAGGATCCGGTTTCCGCGAAAGCTTTGTGAACAAGATCGGGAGAGGAGAAATCATTTGATTTGAAGTAGACCAGGTTCACTCGGTTCACTAGTAGGTTCTACTACCTTTCCGAGGACTGTGAAAGCAACTGTGGATTCGACCATACCTCTGTGTCTCCCCCCGTGTAGCGGAAAAAGAGAAAGAAAGGAGCTCGAGATAAGAAAGAAGAAGATAGAAGTCGCGCTTAGCAAGACATAGTTTTCCAGGGAAGAAGTCGCTAGGCATTTCTTAGTGAAAACCATTTCATTTTCTAATACGAGATAGCTGACCGTACTGGTACAATGTGCATAAATATATGAAATGCAGAGAAGAGTCCAAGTAGGAACAACTTAGTAGAAAGAGAAAAGAGGCAGAATCCCGGCTTGTTGAAAGAGAAAAGACGAACGAGTGCCCCATTCGAAGCACACAAAATAAAAGCAAAAAAGATCGGAAAGAAGAACAAAAGACTCAGATACAGTAATCCCTCAGACAATCACGGAGAAAAGACTAGACAGAATAGAGAAAGACAATAACAATAAAAGATCTTCCCAATAGAAATACAAGTAATTACGTATAGAATATAGAATAGAAAATGGCTTTTGAAATCTTTCCATTTTATAAAAAAAAGTTTAGTAAGATTCTATCGTCGTCAATACAATCACGTATCACCCTCTTCGACTTATATAAAAAAAACCATGGCTATAGAAAGGGGGCAATGGAAGGACCTGCTATTTAGCTCAAATGACTAGTTTACTAAACCAACCAAGAAGGAAAGATTAAAGAGAGGGAATAGTAGATCCCACCACACGCACCGTCTTAAAGCGTTTGTTCTGCATTCGCCTACCAACAGACCCTGGATTCTCAAAAGGAAATACTTGCCTGATTTATTTTTTTATATAATAAGAAAAGAATTAATAGTATCAAAGAGAGGAAGATCACAGATCTGAACCATTTCATAGAAGAAATAAAAATCGAAATTCGACATGATTGCATTTGGAATTTAGGAGGACGTAGCAGTAGGAAAAAGACCAGTTCCTGGGGTAGATTAACGAAAAGAAAAAGAAGGAAAACTACTTTTAAGAAAGAAAGCACGTGTGTTTTTATTCACTAAGAGTAGAGCCCTTTATAAAAAAAAAGAGAAGAAAATGATGAAATCTTATAAGATTCAAAATGCCTTCCCTTAACCTGTGCTATAAATATTAGATCATAAAAGACTCCCTGGAGAACTTCATCCCAGGCCCAGTACAATCGCAAAGTAAAGAACTGACTGAAGTACTCCGAGAACGAGATAGACTTACGAAGCTTTAGAAGCCAGCCAATCGAAAACCTAAAAAATGGAAAGAAAATGGAAAGATGCCTACGAGAGGCAGGTCCCACTCAATCCTCTAACCTAAAACACTTCATCGACGATCCCAAATACTAGAGATTCCTTTTACAAGTTTCAAGATCTAATAAATAAAAGAATTTAGACTCTTCCAAAAATTTTTAAATTTCATAGTAGTTTTAGGAGGCGGGCCAACTCCATAAATATGCCAAGCCGATCTTTAAGCAAGAGCAGCTTACCAATCAAAAAAAATAAAAGAACTTTTCAAATCAGCAGGCGGTGGATGACCCGGTGACACTACTATTTTATTGACAAATTGGTTTCTCCGTGGGAAGGAAAAATTACGCTTATTAAGTAGGCTCTTCTAGGGCGCATAGGCTCTTTTTTGCTTTCGTTACCGCCTTCCCAAGATTCTTCGTCTCTCTTTAGTAGTTCAATGGGACTGCTTTCTTGTGAGTGAACGGTAGAAAGGGGGTAGCGTTATAGAGGAAACGAGAGAGCAACCTCACTGGAACGGAACTGGAAAATTCGTTGGAATAGAATTCTCGATGTCAATGGCGAGATGAGAATAAATAGAACAAATAAGAAATAGACGTCCACTTCTAGATCCCTTGTTGAATGGGGAGGAATTTTTTCTCGGCTAAAAAAGAAAGACCTTGGCCCCAAGCTACAGGTGCGCTCTAATAATAGAATAGAGAACCTCCGCTGGGGGTCTCTTCCCCTTTCCTGCTATGAAAGAATCTCTTCTAGATCTATCTTTGCAAGATTAGCGAAGAGGGGAAAAGAAAAGAAGATCGGAAATCGTTACCATTAGTTCGAGTCACTACAGTAATAAGGAAATATACCGGACAAAAGAAAGGCTTAGGCTTCAGCGCGTCCCCGTAAGGAAATAAAGTATTGGGGGGCTGGCTAAGTCATGCACAAACAAAGGACACATTTGTGTAGAGAACAAATCTATGCTTTTCTCTCTTTAGGTCGCTGGGAAATAGATTGGCAAGGTATCTTTAGAGATCTTCTCCTAAGTCGAACAGTTCTCTCAGAAAAGTAAGTGCAACGGGCATATCTTTTCCTATATTCTCTTTAGTTTTTCTTTGTTTGGTCTATGGAGTTGGGGAAAAATAGAACAAGGAATTACTATAAAAATAGATTTCACATTCTATTGTCATCAGAGTGAACCAGAACTTTGATAGCGGATCCACATCACAGTAGTGACTCGAATAGAAGACGCTAACGCTGGGCTTTGGTCTCTCTATAACTTGCCGAATCTGTCAACAATGAAGCTGGTAGGAGAAAAGAGAATAATTCAAAAGATTTTTTGCTAATTAAAGTAAGGAGATTATGCCAGATCGAGATCTAAAGATACGCAACAAGAGTGCGGATTCTCTTTTCTACAAAACAAAACAAACAAGCTCGTGTAAAAGGGATAGTACAGGGGCTTTTGGAAAGGTAAGTCCCTTACCAACATGAATGGAATATAAATCCTGATGTCTGTACAGGTAATCATCTAGGGCGTGCACTCGTGCTCCAAGTCAAAAGTCGAGGCGAAGCTCACCGACTTCGGTTCGGGTTTTAGCTTGCACTGCATGAAGTCGAAATCACTACGAAGAATCTCGTCGAGGATAGTGAAGTCCTTGCCAGATCTGATCTTGTATGTCAACTAGGAAAGAAGGTCACCCAGCCCCTCCCATTATAGGAGCAGGTGAAGTCCAAAATACTTGGGAGAAAGCATAGGTCATAAAAAAATCCAAGAAAAATATTCAAGATAGCAACGAGACCGTCCTTCTCATAGAAGACTAGAAAAAAAAGGAAATAGAAGCAAGATCATGGAATTACGTATATATACAAAGAATTCTATAAGGAATCGAATTTACCTAAAATGGAAAAGAGCGAAGCTATGGATTGGAAAAAAGAGGAGGAAATTTGCACCTACCGGAAGAAAAAGTTCGAGATCCAGAAATTTCATAGAAGAATAAATCTTGTGAAGTGAAGATAGGATCGCTTCACTTGCTTTTCTTGGAAAAAATGGAAAGAAAAAAGAAAGAAGTGCACCGGCATTTTGCTATCAACGGGACACGTTAAGAAAGATAGAAGTCGCCTTCCACCCCTGAGTCCTTTCCTCCAACTCCCGCCTGGCAAATAAAGGACCTTTCAGTTTCTTGTCTTCGACCTCATGCTAACCCAAACCCATTTTTTTTTTCTAAGGCAGCTGAGTAGCTGGCGAATACTTTCTTTCATAGACAGAAAAGAGGATTCTATTAGCTTATACATAAAAGGACAGTCAAGGGACAACTTGGGGTGATTGCAGGACGGAAAAGAAGACAATCTCAGATCGATTTTCATTGACATTCTCGCTCCGGAATCCAAAATCCAGTCGTAGTAGGAATGGCTCCAACGTCGTGAAAGGGTTCACCCAGCAATCAGAAGAAGGAAGGCAACTCCATCCCCGTGTGTGATGTATGTGCTTAAATAGTAAGAGTCTGTGGTTTTAAGACTGACAGCCTCTGCTCCATTTCGGAGCATTCTTGCCAAGAAAGAGAAAAAGGGGTAGGACCAAAACCTTCCTTTTTTACCGCTCTTTTAGTTTTTGAGAGTGATGCGCCTATCAACGTAACACCCCGATTATATACGAATTTCTTGGATAGGCTTTTAACGAAATCCAGTTCCAATAAAGAGGGAAATGGATATGTTTCGGCATAATCACATAATAGAAGATAGAGAACGATTGACACAGAATAATTCACTTTCATTCGTTTCAAGAAAAGGTGGAAAATTCTTGCTATTTTTATTTGCTTAAAACACACAACAAGAAAGACAAAAAGAAAGAAGGAAAGCCAATCGGAATTAATCTTTTGATTGGCTTCTTGATTGCATTGCTTTGTGTACAAAAAAAAGAGGCATCTTCTATATACGCAATTACTTCCTATCGATCCTTCTTGGATTAGTTCTTCCAATGCGGAAAGGTCACATAATATTTTAAGTAATGAGATTCTAGAAAGCGAAGGAGAAATAGTCAACCAATGGCACTTGGCACCCCAAATCAAGAGGGTTTTGGAGGAAAACAAAAGACAGAAATGCATCCATTTCTGGATTGAGGATTCTCAATAGATTGTTTGTACCAGAGTTTCCCATCGAAGCGGAACAAAAAGAGATTGAGCGAATACATGATGCACCAATTCACTGGCTAAGACTAATAAAGCCATTGGTTTAGGGTCTAGCAACAACCTAACTCCGCTCCTCACCAAAAAATGGCAGAGACAGCAGAGAAGACCACTAAGGACTCTCCTTAAAGTAAATGTCCGAGCCCTGTCAATAATCTAAGGCCCCCAATACAATCTAGCTGAAAGAACTTCAACCTCACCAAGGGTGCGTCCGTCAGAGAGTTCGGTCTTTGATGCCAATGATGCCATCTCTGTCAAGGGTCTATCCCGTTTTCTTTGCGAAAATAAGCTCCAGGAAGTTCGGCTTGAGCTACTTACACAGATATTGATTAGCCTCAGGGCGATCAGACTTCTGCCTAAGACATCCAACAGCAAATGCTTTAAGCTTTCCATCTCCAAATCCTGGCCAGAAAAAAGAGGACATAAGAATGGAGAAGAAGAAAGGGGGCGACCGAAACAAAGAAGGGAAAAAGAGAAGAAAAGAAAGAACCTCCTATGGATTCTAGGTGACTTATAAGCAAAGAACCTAGCAGTCAATACCTTTCACTCTCCTAGCCAAGGATAGGAAAATGAGATCACCGATCTCGACGTCCCAAAGATTCTATCAGCATAGAGTCGTCCTTCTCTTGGCTAATGTACCAGTATCACCAACCTAAGGACCGGGGCTTCAAATCCTCTATCTCACCATAGGTCGCTACCAAGAAGACTGCAATCTATCAACTCAAGAGAGCTAAAAGAAAAGAGTAGGCTAGGCAAGGTAGTCCATTTATTAGGGTCGACACTAAAAGAAAGATAGGATTTAGAGATCCAAGACTTACTTCGAGCAAAATGAAAGACCCAGACTTAATCGCTCCATTTCCATTATCATGGGATTCAGGCAAGAAGAAATCAAGAAGGTCGATCCACTACTCTATTAGTAGTAAGAGTCGTAGGGTCTAGGTGCATACGAGCAAAGAACCCAAAGACTCCCACAAAAAGAAGGAAGGCCAGGTTCGTACTCAACGCGTACTCCCTTTTGCGACTCGGATACGTAGGTGGAGGCTCTCTAGCAAGGACAAAGACTGGAAGAGAATCTTTGGAAGACAAGAAACAAAAGGAAGAAGAATTCGACGGTCTTGGAATTTCCGGTAAGGGGGTATGCCTGTTTTAATGAAGGAAAAAGAGCAGGAAGAGACAAAGGATAAAGAAGAGGGAAAGTGAAAGCAAAGGACGGAAAGCAAGAAAAGAGAGAAGCAAGACCCAGAGAAAGAGACAGAAGATGAAGTGCCAGAAAAGGATAGATAGCAAGAAAAACTCCAATGACAATTGCGTATAGAAAGAAGTCGACCAACCAACAGAAGAGAAATCGACCTTACACGGAGGAGAAATAGAACAATCAGACCAAGAGAAAGAAAGAGAAAAGAGATGCAGGAGAAGAAAGAACAACTAAAAAAATGCGTTTGGCTTGCTCTGCCCTCTGTCAAGAAGGGGTTATTAGCATCGTCTAATGGGTGAGACGTTCCATCTTATCTTACGTATTCCATTCCATTTCATGATCTTCATTGCCAGCAAAAGGTTCGCCTGTTCGCTACATCGATCTTTCTTGTGACGTTTTCGTCGTATTCGTTCAAGCCGGGATGAGATAGGCAATTATCTTAGCCACTTGTGCGTCTGGTGCCCTACCCTAAGGAAGCGTCTAAACGAAGTTGCATGACCTCTTGCTTTCCCGAAGTATCCAGCATTACTCTTGAGAAAAGCATTTTGGATATTATGTATTAAATGAAACTTGGCTTAGCCCTTTGTGGTTGAATTTGATTGTCTAATCGTTATCGCTCTTCTGACTTTTCTTTTTTTGTTGGTCACGCTCTGTCGATATTTGGAGTTTTCCCGAGTCACGCCATGCCTTCCTACCTACGTTAGTGAAAGGGGTAGGGGCTTTTAGACTCTTAGAGGATTGACTTTCCTTTCTCTCACTCAAGATTCCATCGAGTCGTTAGCAAGCATCTTCCTTCTTGCATTTTAGGCCGGGCTAACCTTGTAGGCTGATATCTTTCACCGCGGGAGTCGTTTACTCAGAGGAGATCCTTTATTTGCCCTTCACTTTCCGTCGATCTACTTTGGACCCTTTCTTCCATTAATTGTGCGCGAGGAATAATAGCATGCGAGAAGGGGAGGCAGCCCATGTCCGAGCCAGCTACTCTAGGAGAATAAAGATAGAAAGATTGGAGAGAATCTTCATATACGTAATTTCTAGTTGAATAAAAAAAGTCTTTTATCTTTGTCAAGAAAAAGCCCCTCCAGAGCTTTTGATCCTTTGCGGTACCACGTAAGACCAATCTGAACAAATCACTCGATTAGACGATCCCATTAAGTCTGATCCTAGGAAGACAGGCAGGCCAGTGCTGCAAGTATAGGAGATCGGTGGAAAGATTGGAAATAGACTCGCTACATTCCCGGTGACTCAGATTATCTATAGCCTATCCAATAAACAGAAAGACGATGATGGAAGAAAAAAATGATGAGGGGCGAACTTGTTAGATTGATGGCCAATATACCATGGGAGGTTCTAAGGTCAATCCGTACTAACTAAGTAGTAGTAGTCAATGGCACTATGGACCGGGGATGGAGAATAGCCTGCCAATCATGGGAGACTGGAGGT